>BMAW01108959.1:0-42581 GCA_019974015.1 Nephila pilipes | reverse complement strand
TTGACACATTTTGTGATTTACAAACGCATCACACAGGCGATGAAATGACAAATTAGACTCTTGAATACCTTGAAAAAGTGTGTCAGATTTTACAAAATGAGGAGATCAGTCGTATAATAATGCCTCAAATATGTCTGGATGTTACAATGGTATGCAGCAAAAAGTTTTAGAAGTGAATCTCTTAGTAATATAAGTTCCATGCTTAGCGCATTCTGTGAATCAGGTTGGTTGATGGCTGTTTAACCGCTTTTATTTTTTTTTTTTTTTTTTCAATGTTCCAAACACTTTATAATTCTTTTTCGGCTTAGACCAATAGATGGCAAATTTTAAGAGATCATTTGAAAGATGAAAATATGCTTAATAGTCTATCAGAGACAAGATGAAAAGTACATGCTAAAGAAAAAGTACTATTGTAGAAACACTTAATAAAACTATAAATGCTTTAGATGTCATATTAGTATAGGACAAGAAATAAAGAGAAACATAGGAGAAGCAAGCAATTTGTTAAACAAACTATAAGGACTAGAATTCATATTTGTGTTGATCAGGTGGGATGACATTTTGGAAAACTTCCAGAGAGTGAGCAAGATATTACAAAAAGATGGTGCAATGCGAGAAAGAAGCAAAACTTTACAATTCACTAGTAAATTTCCAAGCACACAGCGGTGCAACTTTGAAAATTTAGAAGCTCGCGCTTAAGAAAAGTTCCAAGATGTAGATTACAAAGTTAGCGGTCAATAATGAAGGAAAAATATCCTCAGACTCGACAATGGTTCAGCTGCGGAAATAAATCTTAGTTCAAGAAAGCAATTTAGAGTATATAGCTTTCACACTGTAGATGCAGAGAAGGGGGAAAGTATGCAAAGAAATTGGTACATTTTCATTTCTTCATAAAATACCCGATAACGATAAAATCACGAGTTTTCCGATCAAAAACTTCAATATAAACAATATTGTACGAAATTAGTTGATTTGTATCCACAAAATCTCAGCGCCGACTTAGAAAACGAAATTTAACAGTTCCTTTCTTATGTGATTCATAAAATAAGATCCAACAATTTGCCTCAAACAGGTTCATCTTAATCTCACGCGCAATTAAACAAAATAATACTTTGTGACAAAATAGAATCAATATTCCCTAATGTTGATACAGATATGCGTATATTTCTGTGCGTGATGCTATCAAACTGTGTATAAAACGTAACGAACTACTTCCTAATTAAAGATACTAAAAAATAAAATACGAATCTAGATACAATCGATGATTCGTCAGAATTGTACATAGAGTCAGATCTGTTGCTGTTAGATCAGATCTGTTAATTTTAACAGGTTTAATCGTGAATTTGCTCTGCTATAAAGTCGGTATTTAAATAAAATATAAAAGATATGCATTGGTTTTTATTCTATTTAATAACTTTCTTTTCTTTTTTTTCCCTTATATTCCAAATAAATAACGTTCTCTGTGTAATAACTATGCATTAAAAACACGAAGCACGTGACAGAGACAAATACTGTTAGAACTTTTCAGAGTGATTTTAAAGATGGGAGTGGCAGCGGTAGCTTCGTGGTCATGGCTTCGGATTCGTGGCCGGCGGTTTTCGTTCAGTCGTGGGTTCGATCCTTGGCCGCCAAAGACCCACCGTGTAGCCGGGGCCGATGCACATTAAATCTGTCGGGGCCCAAAGTCCTCCCGTTGGCATGATGTGGATGTTAGGAGAGGGGGTGCCAGCTCAGATGTCGTCCTCGTCACTTGACCGTGGTTCAAAATTACGAGGTCCGTCGCCAATAGCCCTCGTGTTGCTTCTAGCGTGACGTTAATAAAAAAAACTAAACTAAAGATGGGGGCTCAAAGGTGAGCAATACTTATAGGCACTCTGCATTTTACTATATTTAATGACATATTTTACTATGAGGAAGATTGTTAATCAAAATGTAAAAGTACCAATGGTATTTGTGATCCCCTTCATTGAAAATAGGACAAGGAAGCAGACTTTTGAATCAAATTAGTACAAATATATCAATCATCAACTCTTCGAAAGAGCAAAATCTACTCAGCATTCTCACCTTATTAAGAACAGGAATAAAAATTTTGCTGCATAAACTATTTTTATTTTCTTTTTGCATGAAATAGCCCAAACATTTTCTATTTCCGACGATGTACCAAACTGACTGAATGAATGGATTTTTGAAATTGTTAGGGTTCTTCACTGGCCACTCCATATTTATTGATAATTTTAAATGCCAAATTCTCAGAAGAGAAGGGAGAATACGAATTTCATTTACTGATGTTCCTTTTTCTCAATAACTGTCAGTATATCGAACTAATCTGACATTCATATGGTATATTTGTTTCAAAACAGGTAGTGAAATTTCTGACCCAAAGTTTCCTTTTTACTCAAGTGGTCTTAAAAAACGCCGTTTGAAAAAAAATTACTAATTTAAATTATTTTCTCTAGCTAAAAAATGAAAAAATTAAAATGTGTATAATATGTTCTTCCAAATGTCGTGAGCATTTCAGGCTCTAAACTTCAAAAGCTAATGATTAGCAGTTATCTAAAATTTACATGGAATAAAAAGGAAGCACACGACCCTTGAACAAGAATGAAATATATTTCGGCGGACATTATGAACTCCGTGGAAGAATATAATGGTTGACTTTGTAGTGCCAGCGGTGCTTCGAACTCTCGAACTGTCAGTCCGAAAAAAAGTTCAATGGTCTCTCTCCTTTTTTTTATTTTTTTTTTTTTGCAGTGCTCTTCTCAACCGCACCAAAAGTTGCTTTCCCGTCGGGCTATTTATTAAGGCAGTCGAAATACAAGCATTTTTATTGAAGAGAGCCTCCGCATACTGCTCATCCAGTATCGTTATCGTGATCATACGAAGAGGAACATTCTGAACTATATTTATACAGAAGGTCGCTTTTCCAGCCATTAATGCTATTGATATCCATTTCCTAACATTGATTGTTCAATTAGTCTTGTTTAGGCTTGTTTGTATTACCATTGCGTGCTGCTATATGTTAAATGGCGACAAAATTAATTTGACACTGATTCATGGGTTAGTTTTGATTTGGCAGCATATGACTATCAAATCAAAATTTGATCGGTCTCGCGTCGAGTTGTTACTGTCATTGAGACCTAAATCTCTCACAACAAACCACGACGATCAAACCAATAAGCTACATCAGCTGAATCTGCTCCAAAGAAGGTGTAAACGGTCCGAAAAGTTATGGCGATGATTTTTTAGAGGGAGGGGGTACGAAGGGTGTCATACTCATGGACTTCTTTGAAAACGGAAAACGTCAGTAGGCAATATTACAATGAGTTACCCCATTTCCATTCCTTAAACGGGTAATTTTTGAATCACCCTCATAACTCTAAATCAATAGCTGGTAATGTTTTTTTTTTTTTTTTTTTTTTTTTTTTTGTTCTATGGACTCATATCACATGATTAATGGGAAAACAATGGGCAGGGCCGCAAAGACCAGAAATTACCGAGGCTTAGTCATCCTAAAGGAATAACTAGATCTACTAATGAAGCTGACTTATTAATATATATTTAATGAGTGTAACTGCAACCATTACAGCAATCACTACGGAGTATCAGATTCGTTCTGTGGCCTTGGCCATGCGTCATTTTTTTTTATAGAGAGGGATTCTCCTTCTCGCGTATTCATTCATTTGCGCATATAAAATAAGATCAAAAAAGAAAATGCAATAAAAAATAATTAACATAATAAAAAATGTGACGTAAGTATGTACATATAGAAATAGAATGGAATAATGTATATGTAAACATAGAATGCACAAAAATAATGACGCGGGTAGGTAAAAAGAACATTTTTTAAAAATGAAATTTTTTGCTCGAGATTTTAAATTTGCAAAACCTTTAATTATATCTTTTTTCTTTTCCCTTGACGCTAGCAATTTTTGCTTCTGTTGCTAAAAGAGATAAATCATTAAAATCATTTTTCTCTAGTGCTTCTCAAATAACATTTTATAGCTTTTAATTTGGGGGGAAATCTTTCCACTGTAACCACGATATCTGATACAGTTAAAAATAAAACAATACGGTGACAGTATCTTCAAAACAAAGTTAGTGTGGCATATTTAACTATTAATAACTCCGTAAAATTCTCTTACATTTGAAATCGTAATATTTTCTTTCTTCAGCATGCCAGATATGATTTCTAATTTCAAGAATACAGAAAAATTATTTGTCAAAACATCTGGGTTGGTGTAACGGCAGATTTTAAAATTTTCCTGGGAGCGGAAATGAAAAAATATGTTTGTTACATCATTTGTCCCTTTAACTTTTTTCAATTCGGTTAAAAGCTACATAACAAACATTTTTAATACAAATAAAAATGTTATAAAATATGAAAATTAATCACTCGAAGCTGAACCGAAAAAAGTGTTATTTTTTACAGCAAGGAAAACCGGAGTCGAAGAGATAATTATATATTTTTAATTTATTGGATTGTGGTGTTATTAACGTCGCACAAGAAGCAATTATTGCAAATATTGGTGTCGGACCTCGCAGTTTTGAGCCTCGGTCAAGTGAAGAGAACGAAACCTGAGCTTGCATCCTCACTCCTGACTTCCACACCACGCCAATAGGAGGACTTTGGGCCCCGACAGATTTAACATGCATCATCAGCACAGGAGCAGGGTACCCGGCTATATCCCCAGACGCTGGGTACCCATTTTAGTCGCCTTTTACGGCATGCATGAGATACAGTGGGACTATTCTGTCATCCCCGGTCACCACATGGGTCCTTTTGTGGCATCAAGGCTCGAACTCATGACTCAACGAAAATTGCCGGCCGCGAGTCCGTATTTTTAATTGAATCGGGACGAAAAATATATAGTGGTTCAAGTTTTTTTTTTAGTTTTTATTAACGTCGCACTAGAAGCAACACGAGGGCTATTGGCAGAGTACCCAAGGGGACCGAGCTCACCCAAAGGGTTTAGAGCTGCAGACCGGACCCCCGGGAAACAATCACCCCCGCACTCAGCATTTATTGACAAAATAACATAAGATTTACATAATTTTGAAATAAAGGTTAAACAAAATGTACAAGGTATTTGCACAACAAAAAATATACATGACAGAAACACAAGAAACAGTTGAAATTTTCTCACAGAAATAAATGAATAAAAGTAGTACTTGATGTAGTGTAATTTAATTTAGTTACTTGAAATATTCCCCAGGAGAGCATAGTGAGTTGTTATCATAGTAAATATAAGTTAATAAATTCTATAAATATTGTTCTAGTGTCTCTTTGATCAGTTGTTGTGTCTTAGTATTTAATAATTGAATCTAGTTATGGCACAAGATGAAGCCCGGGTTGGGCGGGCGTCACAAGTGGTAAATGAAAGTAAAGTTTTTTGGCGCAAGAACCAGATATGGCCATGCTGGGTACCCATTTTAGTCACCTCTTACGACGTGCAAGAGCTACAGTGTAACTATTCTTTCACACCCGGTCACCACTGGGTGAAGAACTAGACTGGATAAAAGCATAGATTGCTTATGTTTTCTTGAATCATACCTTAAAATAAATAATTAATGTTCTGGAGTTTGGGACAGCAAGCCAATGTGATGTTCAATGATGAATCTTGCTTTATTCAGAACACTGATTCTCATCGGCTAACGATATAGCGAAAACATAGACTTCGTTTTCATCCGGAAAACATCACAAGGGAGTCATGACGTGGACAGACTTCCAGCTGCTGGACAGCCGAAAAGATCTCCATACCTTTGAGATGGGGTCTGTAATTTCTAAAAGATACAGAGATGAAGTTTTTGAGCCTTATGTTCGCCAGTTTCGATATACTGTCGTGAATAACTTCATATTTATGGAAGATAACGAGCCTTGTCACCGTACGAACCTAATTGACGACTTCCTTGAAACGGAAAATATTCAATGCATGCCGTGGCCTGCTCCCTCACCAGATCGGAATCCTATCGAGCATGCGTGGGATATCCTCGAGAAAAAAGTTACAGCTCCTCCATATTATCAAGCTCCGTTCCCGAACTGAAAAAAAACCTTTCGTGACTTTTGGAACTCTTTGAGCCTACAACGCATACACAGTGTTCATAGCAAGTATGGGAAATTGATGCACAGCGTGCCTGGCTATCATAGGTGACCACACACCTTATAAAAATGCATCAGATTTTTATTGCACTTGTTTCTCATTAAAGTGTGAAGTTCTCCCATACTCAATTATCTTTCAAACTGTTTCTTTGGATACTAAAAGTGATTATTATCGTTCTTCACCTTTTTAATGGATTTTCGCGCATTGTATGTCTGAGTCAAAACTTTAAAAGCTTTTTTTCTCATTTTAAAGCGCTCAAATGAGCTGAAATTTTCAAAGAATGATTGTTTTAGATGACAATACGATAATTTAATTGTAATTAGTAAATATTTATTGATTAAAACGAATTGTTTAAAGAATTAAATTTTACACCAAGTCGCCAAGGTGAAGGGTTATTGCTTAAGCTCTCTTTTATTAACTGATGACATCTCTGTGAATCCATCTTTTCCTTTATATGAGAAGCGTTGCAGGGAAGCATCAACTCGTGTCTGTAATGTTGCTCCCCTTAATCCGGACAGGTGAATGTTACTGACAGGCGAATGTTGCGAGAAATTTAAGGTATTTACAAATTATGTAACCAAAATGTGAAGTTTGAAAGAAGAAAAAAAACAGATTTAAAAAACTCCTTTTTTACCAGTGTTATTTTTTTAATAACCATTTTACACTCACATATCATGTTTCCAACACTTCCGACTTTATTATTTACATATTCACCAATTATGCTTAATTTTGAACACCAGAGTATATATTTCAATGTCAATTTTAATCCAAATGCCACTATTCAAATTTATACCGATGGTAGCAAAGAAAGTAATGCTTGTGATAGTGATGTCTTCATCAAGGCTTCTACTTTCTAGTTTAGTTTTTAATAACGTCGCACTAGAAGCGACACGAGGGCTATTGGCGACGGACCTCGTAATTTTGAACCACGGTCAAGAATCGAGGACGACACTTGAGCTGGCATTCCCCTCTTCTTTCTAGTATACAAACCAAAGATTAAGAATCCAAACTTTTGTTCGATTTTCAAATCTGAGCTTATTACAATTAAAGAAACACTTAATATTATAAAAACCGAAACCTCATAATATTTGGATCTTGTCAGCCAGCTACAGTGCCATTCAACATGAATAGTTGAACTGATGTCGGCGACGGATCTCCTTCTTTTCATGAAACCATCAAGCACCTTTCGCAGCCACATGAAATTTATTTCATACGGGTTATGTCTCAGAAAACACTATGATAGTGAAATTGCTGATATTCGGTCCTAGGAAGGTGCCTGTAATCCACCAGCTTCAAATACTGCTCTCACCATCCTCTAGAAATTTGTCCAAAAATAAAAATTTCAAACCAGCAATTGTGCAAGACCCTCTCCAACTCATTTATGTTATAACAGGCAAGTTCCTGATGGTATGCTTGCCCTCAAGTTTAGTGTGTGTGTCATCAAATTTTCGATCGTTAATTTAACCAACTTCCCATCAAGCTAGAGCTTTGAAATTTTGGGAATCGTTCGTACTCGCCTAACAATGCAATATTTAGACGTTTGCGACAAGTTTTAACTCATATTTTTTTAAATAATGCAGTTTAGCCCAATCACTTGGCGCAATTTGAATAATTTACCGGATTAATTAATTTTAGTTAGTTTTAACGTTGTTATGTATTTCACTTGGTGTGTGTCTGTATATATGTGTATCAGTGGGTCATCAAATTGTCTATTGTTAATTTAACCAACTTCCCATCAAGCTAGAGCTCTGAAATTTTGGGAACCGTTCTTACTTGCCTAACAATGCAATATTTAGATATTTGCGACCAGTTTTAACTAATATTTTAATATTTTTTTTTTATAAACTTTGCCACCATATAAAAACGTTGGTTTTTATTTCGAATTATTTTTTTAGTTTTTATTAACGTCGCACTAGAGGCGACACGAGGGCTATTGGCGACGGACCTCGCAATTTTGAACCACGGTCAAGAGACGAGGACGACACTTGAGCTGGCACCCACCTCTACTAACATCCACACCACGCCAACGGGAGGACTTTGGGCCCCGAACAGATTTAACGTGCATCAGCCCCGGCTACACGGCGGGTCTTTGGCGGCCAAGGATCGAACCCGCGACTGAACGAAAACCGCCAGCCGCTAGTCCACGACCTTGACCACTAGGCTACCTCGGCCCTCGCTTGCCATCAAGAGAAAATGAGACTTTCAAACCACCATTTGTAGACTTGCTAGTGAACACATTGGGACAAGGGGAAGAATGTGATAGTGATAGTAAGTTTAAGTAAGCGCAAGAACCAATTCTGGCTATGCTGCGCCAAACACTTTTTGGAAGATTCACAAAATAATTTAAGCTTAAAATCAGATTAAGAAGGAATAAAAAGATAGATTGAGAAAAAGATAAAAACATGAAAAGGGTAAAATCTTAAATATGATGTAAAAATCCAATTAGTTTTAAAAACGCAAATAGGTTACGATGGTGATTTTTCCCAACCGTAACCTATTCGCCTAGGGGGAAGAAAGCCTTTAAGAAGGGCATCATTTGTAATTCCCCACACAGGCCTCTCCCGACCATCTTTTACATTGTATGGAACTTGGAAGAGATGATCTATTTATTACATCTTATCTCGCTTATGATTTTTTTCAAATCTTTTGTGTGTAAGATAGAGTCTTGTGGACTCTCTCACTTCCACTTTAGCAGTGATGGTGACATGCCAAAATACTTTGGGTCGCATGCATTGTTCACCAACGGTTATTGTCCAAGAACAGTTAACAGAGAAAGAGAAAACACAATTAAAATAATTGAGTATCTGGATGTAATAATATACAGTACTTTGAAATCCAATAGATGCAAAATGATTATTTGGAGTTGTAACTTTCAGTTTCAACACGGCATCAAAGCTAAGCGTTAGTCCCATTGAGGTCGTGACTTGTAAATCTGAAAGAAATCGCTTGGAGAATGAAGAGTGCCATTACAAACAGGAAATTTGGAGCACTTTCAGTTTGATAATAAAACTAGACAAAGAAACACTGGATAACGGGTGAAGCTAGTAGCAGTTGTTTGTGTTTGAGATGCAAGACATACTAACCTTTCAATGGAAGATTTATCAAATGAAATTCAACAGCAAAAAAGTCACTAATATGTATAGACTAACTTGCTTTTTTCTTTCATAATAAATAAAAATAAAAGAAATATTTTTTTAACTAAAACTAAAAATAACATAAAAGAATGGATACTTCTAGATGTGAGTGAGTATGAGTAAATGTAAAGGTTATTGGCGCAAGTGCCAGACGTGGCTATACTGTGCCAAACAAGATTTAACTGTGATCTGGATGGGAAGAAATCGAAAAAAAAAAGACATCAATTGGTTGAAAAGAAGGAAGGTCGAAAAAAGAGAAGGATCACTAGGGTAACCCGGGGATGTGTCACCCGTGTTTACCATGGACAGTAAACCCCATAGGAAAAAGATAACTAGGGTTCCGTGGGGTCATGATGCCTGTACTACTTCTAGATGCGTCACTGCACCCTAATAAAGTTAATCTTTTTTTTTTTTTTTTTTTTTTTGGGATTTTCAACACATCAAGCTGAAAAGGTTCACCATCACTGGATTAGACCATGTGGGAAAAGTCGCAACGCATCTTCTCTATTGAGTAAGCTATTAATTATATTAATTTCTATGAGCTCATTAGTCCAGTTTAAGGGCAGCATGTATCAAAAAAATTTATTTTTCAGTTTCATCCATCGAGAAAAGCCTGTAAAATTTCTGTACTAAAATTAAAAAATGGTAATAAAATTAAATTAGTAACATTCAAAATTTTTAAAATTTCTTCTACAGTTGAAAGAATATTAGTTCAAAAATAATTTACTAAATTGTTAAGATTACATATTTATCAGAACAGAGAAATGTTTCCAGTTTTACCACACTATTAAAGCTTATATTTTATTCAATTTTACTGCAAGGTGTACAAAATCCTGTAGTTAAAAACAATATTTTGACATTTGTGTAGTCAAATTATGCACCGAGAAAAAAAGTAAATTCAAAATATGATTAATAGAACTAAACTTCCTAATAAACAAAAAATGACAACCATAGATTATAATAAATATCACTTTTTATTGCTTTCAGGTTTATTACAAGTAAAAAAAAAAGTTAACTTTTTTTTAACAAAGATAACATTTTCATATATATGCATAGTTATTAATGAAATAATAATTTTAAAAATTTGAACTTTTTTTTTGTTTCAGATATCATGACATAAATATGTCACTTTCTTAAAAAAATTACATAAGAGATACAAATAGTTTATTTTATTGCAAAACTATTTTTCTCTTATTTTCAGGATAAAAATTCATGAATCATTATTGGTCACACATTTAACATTTAAATGGTCTTATAATAAAATAAATAACAATAGAGGAAGTGAAGCAACAATTATGGAATTTTGAACATTAAGTAAATCTTAAAATTATTCATACCCTTTCAAAAAGAAGAAAAACCAACAATGCCGTAGTCTTATAGTTAATAGAATTATACTAGAATCACACTAGTATAAAAGGATAGATATTAACAAAATAAGCACAGACATTTGAACGAAGTGTAGCCTGTTATGAAGGCAAACTTTCAAAAACATGTTTGTCAAACTGTGCAAAAATATTTCATATACGGTGCAATAGATTTGCATAACCAAATAACAAAAAATGCATATATATATAAAAGCTTGCACCAAATGCATACAGAGTGGTCAACTATAGAAATATATTTATAAAAATATGCATTTTCAGGGTCATCCAGCAATAACAAAAACCTTTCAATAAATTAATGAAATATGTATTGCTTGGATAAAATCCAGTACCTTTTAATGACGCACTTATTTACATGCTGATTGTAGAAATATCAAAGCATACTAATGCAGCAATTTGTAAGCTTATGTTGTTCCAACAGGTTTAATACATAATAAATAAAAACACCTCTCTCAATATGTAGGATTGTGATGAGGTTCAAATCAGATCACAAGTGCAAAATAAATATTCATTTAAAAAAGGTCTAGTTTTACTACATTTGTAACAAAATAGGAAATTGTTATATAAAGGTACAAATGAAACATATATGCAATACAAAGTATAACTGTTGTTACTTTTAGTTTAAAACATTTGAAAATATTATCAGGTTTAAGTAATTCTTATCTACCAATTATGTTAGTTGGAAGATGGATCTCCATATTCACAGAGATTGTCTTCAAGGTGAAAAATATGTCTAAAATCATCTATTTCATAGAGAACCATAACTTTGCTTTAAATACAGAAAATTTTACTATCACTTAACATTTACAGAAGTCATAAAAATATATATATAAAAAAAAAACATAACACAAGATTTTTCTCGTATTTTACCTTTTATTGTGAATGAAACAACATATAAATTACTCAACAAATATGAATGCCAATATATTCAATAAAACTTTTGTATAAGAGGAGAAATGTAAAACATTAGAAATAAGTTTGAACTTTTCAACAAATAATATTGCATACTGTTCAAAATAAAAGAGCCAAATCAACAGAATATATTTTTAATTCTAATTCTGAAAAGTTATAAAATAACATTTTCAAATATTATATATTAAAATAACAAACCATATATAAACAATTCTCAAAGTTAAACAACATTATTTCAGTAACGAAGTAATTTTGTTATGTTTGCTAAACATACAATATAAAAAAAACACTTATAATTATAAACTTGTTTGTACCTTATGTTTAATCACTGAAACTGCAAAATATAGCAAACAAACATTTTAACAAACCTCTACATAGTTTTAAGAATCAGAACATTAACATACATAATTATAATTGAGCTGTGTTACCTTTAATGAAAGGGGGGGGGGAGAATCAGTTTTTTATATCATTCACATATTTCATTTTATGCAGATTAGTTTTTACGTAATAAATGTTTAAAGAAAGATAGCTTTTTAGAAGAAAAGCTTAAAGAGATTTAGTGTATTCCCAAAAAGTTACTGTTTCATTTACAACATTAAAAAAAGTAAATTATGTGCACTCACATGAGCACAGTTACTTAACATAATATTAAATAATTTATTTTATGTTTGGAAACAAAGGTTCATTGTTAAAAAACAAATGCAAAGAAAAAATTAATAATAAAAATAGTCCTGAGAGAAAACACAAGAAAAAATTGGAAGGGGAGTTATATTTATAGAAAGAATGTAATTTTGCACATGACATGAAAAAATATATTTTGCCTCAATTATATAATTATTAATGTACACAGATAACTCTAAACACAAAACATAAGAACAAAGATAGTTTATCACCTCACAAAACCTATTGAAAATAAAAGCCACATTAACTTTCCACACATAGATCTTTTTTAAATAATTCTTTATTAAATACAACACTAATGAGGTTTGTCAAAATGAATATATACCATAATCTGCATTTTATACATTCCAAGTTTTACAAGCAATTATTTAAAGTATCCTATTATCCTTAGAAAATAATTTAATCATTTAAAACTCATTCAAAATGAAAAGCAACAACTCCTCAAATCAACTACCTTCATATTATAATACACACTATCACTAAATAAATGGATAAGTTCATTTCCTTACACTGCAGAGGAACCAGCAAGCTTAACAAAAATTGTATGGAAACATAATAGTACATTAGCAATAAGTTAAACACATAAAATATACAGTTAACTTAATCAAAATCTAAAATACTACCCTATTCTGCAGTGAAACATCCCTTTTGAAATAAACTGGATTCATTATGTACAAAGATAATAGAAACTGGTGGGGGTAGGAAGAATAAAACCAGCAATTTGCTAAGAAGAAGGTGGATTCAAATCAACTTTCATCAATATTGCACTCGTAGAGAATACATGCATTGTAGGATAAAAGCCACCAATAGGAATATGTGATAATACTTTTCCAATGACCTGCATGTTATATGTAAAGTAAACCTAAAAAAATATAATTAAATAAAATTGATAACAGAATAAATATGATCAAAAATCAAAATAAATAATTAATTTACTTTTATAATTAAAAGAAAATTCAATAAAAAACAATCTTAAAATAAAATTTAAAAAAATTATAATCAAACCATTTATTTTACAATTTTAACCCATTAGCTGCCACGATTTTGGAAATTTACATACACCACTCGACATCAAAAATATATTTGGTATGCCTCACAGTTTAGTTTCTTTCTACATATAGCAGTCAATATTGGGTGTAGCACAAAGTGTGCATTCTGTGCTTCATTTCTTTACAACAAGCGAACAAATTTGAGATTCATCTGTAAGTTTAATGGAACAGAATTGTCATACATGAAACATTATATTTTTAGTCCGTTTTTTATGTTATAATGAAATATCACACAATATTTTTTTTTATTTCCAATGACTAGGCAATAAAAAATTTACAT
Source organism: Nephila pilipes (assembly GCA_019974015.1). Classification (NCBI taxonomy): domain Eukaryota; kingdom Metazoa; phylum Arthropoda; class Arachnida; order Araneae; family Nephilidae; genus Nephila; species Nephila pilipes. Next base: position 29,045 of record BMAW01108959.1, on the reverse strand, counting down.
AGAGCAAACAAGTCCAAAGAATGTTCTAGCTTCCCAATATCTTGACACCTTGGAAGGTTTGTGAAGAGCCCCATATTGGAGAAGGTGGTGCCTTTAAATTACTTCTCCAAATCATATAGTGGACAAATAGAATCAGTTGTGAATCGAATCTAGTGCAGATGGGCAGCGAAGACAATCGTCCTGTAGACAGACGGAAGGCTGCAACTGCGTCGTATCTTGATTTATTAAGTATAGAAGAAGGGATAACCCTCCTACAACTCTTTTGGGATGTATGAATCTGAAGATCCTGCAAGAAAGATGTGAATAAGTTCTTTACGAACAGCATCATCTTCCACAAAGACGTGGCTGCATTTGGATGCTGTAAAAGGAAGTCTGCTTGTTCATTACTCCAAAGATCACAATGGCCAGGTATCCATTGAAGAACAATTTGTTTTCTCATTAGATTGAGAGTTCTCAAGATTTCATGTGAAATTTCTGGTGTCAATGGAAATTCAACAGAGCTAATTGATTGGATTGCTGTTTGAAAATCTGAATGGACTACATTTTCAAAGTTGTGATGGATGGCCAGTAATTGTTTTAGAGTTGTACAAATGGCTACTGTTTCACCATCAAAGGTGGTACCAATATAGACTGCAGGGGCTTAAAAGGAAAAAAAGATCCGAAAAAATGCCAGCCCTACATTAAAATGACAGTCAAACAGAGAACCATCAGTATAAATATGTAACCTATCAGAAACTGGATATCTGGCAGCAATAGTCTCTAGGGCAAGATTTTATAGGATACTTGGTGCAACATCTCTTTTTTTATGGATAGTTTCCACTTGATCAAGCTTTACCTCAACGTTAATCCCTTCCAAAGGGTTTCAGGAGCGATTGTCAATCACCTGGGATTGCAAGATCTTTCCTAATGTCCAGGACTTTCTGAATAAATCCATCTTGGGTTTTTAGTTGTCTAGGCTTGACTACATAGTCCCTCCATAAGGGATCCTGTATTCTCAGCAGCTTTTCATAGAGAATCAAAGCCTCCTTTTTCATAGTATCTTGGAAAGGTTTATTTCCTATCAGCAATAACATCACATCAATCGGTGTGGATTTTACAGCACCTGTGATCAAGCGAAGAGCTTGGTTGTGTAACACTTCTAGTTTGTTAACCACATATCATGATGCTGTGATGTTGGGTTCACAGCAATATGTCACTAAAGGCAGTTATATTGATATTAAATGTAGTATTAAGGGTAGACTAGGCACCCACCCACTTATATTCTGGTAAATGCATGAGGATACTAAGTCTCTAAGTGACACATTCCGTAAGTTGCTCAACATGGAGCCTCCAACTTAATTTATCAAAAGTCACACCCAGATAAGTATATTTGTCCTTATTGACAATCAAAGTATTTTGATACTGCAGCTCTGGGCGGAAAGTTTCATGGGTTAGAGAAAGTGACTGTGAAACCATTTTTTCTAAATTTGCAGTCATGTTACTTTCAACACACCAATCTGAGAGTACCTGGAGAGCCTTATTTAATCAACTTTCAATAAGGTTTTTGCACTATATTTCCAGATCATCAACAAATAATAGGCATTTAATACCAGATAGCAATTAAGAGTTGAAACAAGATCATTCGCATAAATATTGAACAAGTGCAGCTACTAATTGCTCCTTGGGAGAACCAAGTTTGAAAATTAAAACATTTTAAGAAGAAATCTCCAAATTTAACCTTGCCTTAAATCTTCTGGTTTGTAAAAGACCTGATCCAATTAAATAATTTTGACGTGATGCCAATACTTAGGAGTTTCTGGTAGAACTTTCCCCCTCCAGACAAAATCATATGCCCCCTTAAAATCTACATAGGAGGCTGTCAGGATGCTTCTGTCAACCAGAGCATATTTAATAAACTGGCTGAATTTTGTAACCTGGTCACATGTTGACCTATATTTACAAAAGCCAGCCTGTTTACAGCTAATAAATCATATTTATCAAGATACCAGTTCAAGCGGTTTACAACAAGTCTTTCCATTGTTTTTGCAAGTATACTCGTGAGTGAGATTGGCCTATAGCTGTTCAGTTGCCTTGAATCCTTATTTTTCTTAAGAACTGAGACTATAATAGCTCTCCTCTAGAGTGCCAGTATCAAACCCGACTCCCAAATTTGGTTCAAAACATTCAATACTGTTTTCCTTGCCTCCATACCAAGATGTATCAGGAATTCTGCATGGATGTGATCCTCACCAGAAGATGTTTTCATTTTAAGGCATCTCAATGCAAGTTCCAACTTGTGGGCACTAAAGGGAGTATCGAAGATAAGCTCCCTATTCGGTTCCTCCGAAACTTCCTGCATCCTGAAAAACTTTTTCTTTTCAGCATTTGCTTTCCCTGACATTTTTCTCACACAATTTCCCTTTCTATGGGACTGGGAGTTGGACTGTCTAAGACCATTTGCAATGGCCTAATCTGAAGTTAGAAATTTGTTTCCACAAAGGTAATCGGTTTCTTCCCACACAAAAGTTTATGGTTTTAGATGTTAGAAATGAACTTAAAAACTTTTAAGCTACCCTTTTTATAGTCAATATGTGAAATAAAATCCTCACAGGATTTTGCATTGGCCACACATAAATATGCAATTTAGAGTTTATAGTAATAATCTGTTACAAACTCGGTCTTTTGTTTTTTATTGAAACGATTTTATTGATCATATTACAACGATATTCATTTGGGGATTGCAGCTAATATTAGTTTTTTTTTTCCCCTCTAAGGGAATATTTTTATTTGATGAGAGATGGATACTAGAAAGTTTTTCATGCTTGCTGAATTAGAAGATGCTGTAAATGATCCTGATTTCTTTGAAAGTGACAATGATGGTGCTACTGTCGATATTAATGAACTTCACCCTAATAAGGTCGATATTGTTTTGGATATAGAAGATAATACATTACAAGATAGCTATCCTAGAGAAGTTTCTAGCATACTAGAAATTCATTTGAGAGCGCTGAATATAACTTTTACAAGCACAGACTCAAATAACAACAATGTAGCTAGAACTGTACGAAAACCAAAACATATGGGGGAAAAAACTAATAAGAAGAGTGAAGAAACAAATTCAGATTGGCAAAAAGTAAGATCACAAGTAAAGCAACCATAAGAAGGATAGATATGTGTGGAGGTTTTTGAAACTGCATTTGATAAAGAAATGACTTATAGAGTCATTTACATCGCTCGAAATAACAAAATTTTACTTTTTCAACAGATTGTTTCAGAAAATTTATAGGATTTTTAGTGCTTACTATACCATTCATAGCACAGGAGCAGATGTATTAGTGTGAAGATGAAGACTTATGCAGGAAATGTTTTCCCAGAAATGGATATCAGGAAATAAAAAGAAATCTTCATTTCAATGATAATTCAGAGCACATCACTAATAACACAGGAAATTCAGATTTTAAAATACGTTCACTAATGAAGTTAATAAACTAATAATATCTCAAATTTAGTATTAGTTTTCTTTCATGCAACCTGCCACAATCCCAATTAAGGAGTTTTCAAAAATATCAATATTTTCAAAAGAAAAAATATAACTCAATATAATTACCCTGTTACACAACTTTCGTGCATATAACTCATCTGGCCAAAAATATCAAATAAAGAAAAAAGGAAGCTAATGGGTTAAATTTATGAACATTTTTTCTGGAGTATGTTTTATAATCTTACACAAAAATTGAGATATATTTTCATAAAAAAAAAAAATTAAATTAACAAAAGCAAAATTGATAGTTAAAATTATACATCAAACATATATATGTATACACACAGTGAAATTTCTCTGTAACAATATTGTGGGGATCAAAATAATATATCGTTCTAAAGACTATAGAGAATTATCATTATAGAGGGAATCAATACTGGAACAAAAAGAATTTTGTTCCTCATATTCTGTGGCGTCACCAGTGATGCTTTGCTGTCATCCAGATCACCCTAATGTTCATACAAATAATATATTTTAAATGGAGGGAGATTAACATGTTTACAGTGTTGAGTAATTTTTACAACTTTGAAGCTTTAGTGAAGTACCCTTGCCCAAGATTCAGGCGATGCCACAGCCTACAAATGTTTATCGAATATTTAAATAATAAATTTTAAATATAGAAATAAATAAAACTCCAAAAGTTTTCTGTAAAATGTATAAGAAAATATAAATAAATGAAAATACATACTTATTAATTAATCCATATTTATTTGGAATTCTGTGAAAAGAAAACAGATTTGTGTGTGTGCATTACCCAGAGACAATCTCATACAAAAAAAAAAATGAGGTGCATCAAAAGAATTCAGATGCTCCTCAGGTATATTAGGTAAGCTAGAAATAAAGTTAAAAAGAGCATCATATGAACACACTGCTTCTCCAGGAGATAAGTTTGGCTTCACCATAGAGGAAGCATCCTTTTTATTTACATCATCATCTGATTCTTCTACTTCAGTGTTATCACTTCTTATTTCAGAAAAATTGTCTTCACCTGTTAGTTCCAAAAAGATCTGTACTTCATCATCAACATTTAAATAATCATGAACAGATATTTCAAACTTTTATCCAGTTTTATCTTCATAATAGGTCAAGGAATTTTGTAAGACCTGAAATAGTATTTTCTTCCTCAGAATTTGTGCAAGAAACATCATTTTGACTCTCCATCAATTTGAAGGAAGCAGTTTTTTTCTAACAATTAGATATAAAGTGTGGCTTCATTTCCCATGAACTCTCAGCAACCCATTCACATGCATTTCAAACAATAACAGACACTGTGCGCTTTTGACCAATATTAAAAACCATTTTATCCACTAATCTGTAATACTCTTTGAAGCATTTTATCATGCTCATTACAAGGGGCTTAAGAGCAGCAGTACTATTTGGGAGAAAGAAGTAAACTTCTACAATCTACAATTTTATAATAAGTTTATGCACAGAACTGTTAATTAAAAGAGCAATGTTTTTCTTCCTCAATTTCATATCTTTATCTAGTTTTAATAACGATTCTTTAAATATTTTTGAAATAATCTAAGCTTGCTTGTTCGCACTGCAGTCAAATGGCATGCTCTTAATGCTTTTCAAACATCTTGGCTTTAAGGATTTTCCAATTACAAGAGGTTTTAATTTATCCTTTCCCAACATATTTATACACAACAATACTAATACTCACAGCTTGGATTTCTTGTCCCCTTTATAGTTTCTCTTTCGACAGCTAGTGTTTGCTCCGATAACATCTGGGAAAATAAACCCGTCTCATCTGCATTTTAGTCATTATCAACGGAATATTTTTCAAAATGTTACACTTTTCTCTCTAACACCATGTGCGTACGTCACCCAGAGGCACTGATTTTTCTTCATCATGGACAGATATCTTTAGCCTCTTTCTTTGTGGATCAATATCATTATCAATATGGATCAATATCATTAGGGTTGAAAATATTTTCAATTTCTTTCCATTTCCTTAAAAATGTTGCAACAGTTGATTGTGAAAATTCGTGTTTTTTGTAAGCCTCAGCTAGCTTCATACCTTTATCAATATCTTTTATGATGTAGAATTTCACTTTGATGGATATTTGTTTTCTTGGAGCTATTTTTATAAATCTTCAAAATAATCACAAAACTCATGAATAAATTAATGAAAATCTTCTAGCATAGTACGAGAATAATTCCCGATTTAAATTACCATGACACAATTTATCGGAGGTTAAAATTCTTATTATACACAAGAGTAGACAAAAGAACTTATCACAAAGTTTACTTACAGATGCTTTGAGGTTTTATCTATCACTTCCAGTGAAAGGAATCCAAGACCGTTTTTCAAAGAGGGGGATAAAAATAAGGTTCAACATTGTGTTTGCTAGGAAATATCAGATCTATTTCCCCCTTACAAGATATGCACTTTCTCGTTACCATAGTACATCATATCATCAAAGACTAGCTGCATCAGCAAGAGCAATGCAAAACTTTGATGAAGTTTTTCAACACAGAGTATAACTTGAGAATCCAAACTATCGGTCCAACCATATTTTATCTAGACTTTCTTTGTGTAACATTTAATTCGTAGACATCAATTGGATTTTGAAAAAAATATATCATAATAGAAAGAATTATTGTGATGGAAAGGAAAATATAACCACCATTGTAGAGAGAATTATTGTTGTAAAGAATATTGTAATACAGAGAACTGCTTTACATTAATCTGAAGGAAATTAAGCCAGGACTTAAAAATTAACTTAAAAGCATGAAAATGCAGATAGGATCTTGGTGTTTTTGAACAGGAACATATCATCTTTGACAGTGAATGTGTTAAAGAACAGTTTGAATCAATTTTAAATTTGTATCATTCCATCAATACATAACATAATTCTCAATGTTGTTCTATTTACAAACACTATTTCTTAATTTTAACAACTTATTTATATACAAATTAACATCCAAAAAGTTAAGTCAACAGGTGACTAAAACTTTCAATTAAAAAATTTAGTTTACCTCAACCTGTGTTCGACTTTCCACAAAGTTTTCATTGTAATAATCAGATTCCTCACTTCCTGTTTTGGATTCACTGCATGTGCCATCATCATTGGATGAAGATTCAGCTGATTGTGCATTGAGATTCAGAACATTGCATACAAATTCCATGGATCGCTTATTTAAAAGGGAAGTCAAAACAACATCAGTCATACCATCACTGTTATCATCCGTAGATAAGTCTGCATACCGTTTGTAATGCGAAGGATAAATTATGCCACAACCTATTGTATCACCTGAAGTATTAAAAAAAAAAGCTTTACTAGTTTTGCGAAAACATTGACAAAACAATTACAAATTAATACACTAAAACAGAATTAATTTATCCAAAGTAAATAACAATCAATCAGAATCATGTTCAATACCGTTTTTTTTTAAGAGTTACAAAACATAATAGATTTAAATAAATAAAGACATCAAATAAAAATATATTACAAAATGTCATTATATTCCTTTGAAAGATCTACTTATAAAATACAATCAATCCTTTACAAGTTCAAATTCAAAACTTTAAGAGCAATTTTTAAGTTTTTAAATTAAAGAATCATTAAAGAACATGTACAATTTTAATCTTTTAAAAAAATAATTCACCCACTTTTTGATGAAAGCATAACTTTAATAATACACACACATGTACTTCTGTATAATCACAATTGTGTTAGTAAAAGTCACCAAAGTTACAGTATGTGCCATATCCTAATACCCAACGTCAGCATTTCATGGCAACCCTTCAAATTATTTACAGATTTGTACTGAACATTACAATGACATTTTCTTTAGCATTTCATTTTCTGTACTTCATCTCCCCCTACTCTCTAGCCTTTTCAGATGTAATCAGTTTCTAAAAAATGAAGACATTGAATATGAAGCGAACCTAAAAAGCTGGGGAATATAATATGGTTTGATAACAAAAGGGAAAGAAATTCCTGGCTTCAAACATGCAGCTGACAAATACATGTATAATTTCGTGAATCTGGAGATAGCAATTCACATCACACATGACAAAACAATGTGATGGTGAGTAAAATGGCACAATAAAAAGCACAAAGGCATGGCCCAATACCATCTCAAATCATATCTAGCTGAATTCATATACCACCAAAATTAAGAAACTAAAAGAAACAATGCTTTGAATTTATTCTTAAATCTACTGTAATATTTTACAAAAGAGAAAACTTTAAAAGTAATTTATATTTAAATTATATACAAATAGGCCTGCATGTAATAAATTTTTTGCTATATTAACAGTCATTCTGTAAAGAGTCACCAAATTTCATCAGTGGTTGTGATAATATATACAGGTACCCAAATATGTATTATAGAACGTCATCTTTGTTAATGGATGGATATGTAATTAAGTAGCAAGAATTTAGACACTCATAGCTCATCTCGCAAATTTCAATCTGTTTATAAAAGTGGGTGTCTTAACATTATATTTTGATAATATGGAAGCATTCAACAACACAAACACACAAGTCAGAATGAGAAGAGTTTCATTAGGAATAGTTTACAAGTGAGAAGATTTATTAGTATTAATTTGGATTAGTATTAAATTTAATAAAAATTAAAAAGAAAGTGATAATTAAGATTCATCACACACATAACTACATATGATTGTAAAGACAAATACTTTTCATGCCTTTTAAAAAGCCTTTTGAGTAAATTATACAAAAGGATAAAGATACAATAAAAATATGATACGATATGAAATAGAAATGTATTAATAAAACACAAAAAATATTTCATAAGTATATATATATAGCAAAACTTTTTTCCTTTAACATTAGGCAAGCAATTTATTACTAGCATCATGTTCTTTAGAAATAAAAGGCCTTTTATATTTTTAAGGGAACTTCATTATTTCATTTCATACATTACCTAAAAAAATCTTTGAAATTTAAAAATTCTTAGTAATATTTATGGAGAAAAGATTAAATTTCATTTGATAATAATACATTGTCTTTTTTTCAACTCATTAATGCAACTCTCTTTTACAATGATGGAAAATTATTCAAATGTAAAAAGTTTATTACACATAATTTGATAACTAATATTTATCACAAAATCTAGTTACATCTTTTCTTCATAGCAATAATTCATATTTAAAGCAACATTTTAGAAATCTAATAAATGTACCTTTTGAGAATTGTGGTCCATCGAATTGTACGGAATCACGGAAGGAAATGGAACCAGTATCTAAAATGATTTAAGATCATGTTCATATAAACAATGAAAAAAACATTCAATATCATGTTTAAAAGAAACACTATTAAAAGCAAAACAAATTAATGGTATTGATAATTACCTGAAAAGTAACCTATTGAACCTGCTGCTTTACCAGGCACAGCCTTGCTTGGATAATCCTAAAAATCAAAACTTTTAAATTAAAAAGGTAATTTACAATACATAATAAGCATTTTAAATTTTGACTTATGAAGAAACAAAGATGAATGTTTTAAGATAATTTTAACTCTTTTAATGTGATTTATAACTCAAAATTTCATTAATGAAGGTGTAATGATTTTATCTTCTCAAAAGATAGCGAAATGTAAACATATTACAAACATCTCTGTATAAAGCAAAACTCTAACAATGTTGTTTGATTTAACATGATCCAAAAAATAAGAACTATAATTAAAATGGACATAACAGTTTTTTATAATACATATAATTTCATTTGGGTACATATGTAACTTCAGAAAATGAGAAAATTTGATATTTCTTTGAACATCACCATATCTTTTAAATCATCTTTTTTAGCAGTAATTAATTACGATAAATTACTTGTCATTAGTAATGTAAAAGCATTTCCATAAGTTTTAAAAAATAAAAATAGTACTTTTGATTTTTTTAAATTTAGGAAAAACTACTGATTCTCGTACCAATACTCTTTTTAGTTTAACATATATTACATAATTTTTAGTGGGCCTAACCACTGTGTTAGGAGGTTTTAGTTATGTTTTAAACACAACATAATTAATATAATTATATGAAATGAATTCAAAAGTCTAAGATAAGATGACAAAAATATTGACAGCTCGAGGTAAAATAAAGGAAAATAAAGTATATGATACAAATGTGATGATAATGACTAAAATCATATACAAAAATGAGGATTTCATTTCAAATATTACTAAAAATTTTATGAAAGCACATTGTATAGAAATCTTGCACTTTTCCTTGAATCATTTTACTTTAAAGTACATAATAATTTAATTTGAGAATTTATACCTCATCTGGTTACAATTATTTATTAATAGGATTTGGCACAGAATAACTATGTTAAATAAAATTTCTACATCATCAAAAATTGCTACAGATGGAAATAAATTTTAATTTTGATTTTACTCCTATGTTCCTTTCAGTCTTTTTTGTTTAAATATAGATGAAATTTACTAAGACATGCTTTAAGATTTTAACAATCTAAATGTTCAATGCTTCTTGGTTTAAAGGAGGGTTAAATGCAAATTTTGTAATAGTTTTTTATCATAGTACTTCTATGCACATTCTACTTTTCCATACTTTCCGACTGACTCCAATTGTAATACTGCATTCATCATCACAGTCCATGATTTCAACAGAAAAGTAAGAATACAAATAATTTAGAGGCTTCTTGGCCTGGGCAAATCGAAGCTTCTTGACACTGGATCGGGCAGGATAAGTAGCACTTCTTAGTTCCTGAAATAAATTAATTGATTTTGACAAAAATCACACCATTTTTTTTTTTTTAAAAAAAAGCAAATGATTTTATCAAATGTTAACTCAACAATATATTTTTAAGTTTCTAAAACATGCTATCAAAAACCTAAAACATAAGACAAAATAGTACTAAAAATTAAACCCGAAAAAATTTGAACACAAAGTAAGTTATCTCAAAATACTTTTTATCAGCAATGAATTCCTTTCTAAAAAACATTAAATTATATAACTTGTCACCAATAACGACTTCAACAAGATTTTTTTTATAAGTGAGATAATGCAAAACATTGTTTCTATCATCCAATGACAAAGCAACCGAAATCATTCCCTTGCTGACTTGTTAACCAGAAATCAGACTCACTATCCTTGCACAGGATGAAATTTTTGGATTTCTCTACAACAAAGAAATGAGGGACACTTTTTAAGGGGGGGGGGGAAGGATTATGTATGCTAAATATCACTTGTGAGAAAAGTCACAAAATAAAAGCTATTCTTTGGAGATGACAATCAATGGATATGTCACAGGATTTAAAATATCATCTTTCTTTTTCATATCTTGAGGATCAATTTATGATTGGAATGAAGAAATGACACATGAAACAATTAGACATGAACCATAACACAACTCAAATTAATTTTAAATAAAATAAATTCTTTGTTTTGAGAAAATGAGTTGTTTTATTTTCAAAATTTATTATCATGTTTTTTTTCATCACCATCAAAACATAAGTAAAATGTAAAAGCATTTAATTTTTATTACTTTAAATTATATCTTTAAATCATAACTATTCCTAAACTTAAAATATAAATTATAAAATATATTTAGCACATGTAGAAAAAATTATTGACAAACTAAACTGTAAAATACATATATATTGAAATATATTAAAAAGCAATTTTGAGAAAAAAAGGGAGAAACACATAAAACAAAAATAATTCGAAAAAACTACAATAACTGTTTAACGTAAGTGAATTTTTTAATGTGATAAGAGAATAATTAGAGACAAAAAAAAATGGGTTTCAATTTTAATGTCAATTTTATTTTCAGTATACTCTTAAGATATTTCATCATATTTTCCACATTTTCATATAACCAATCTTCATAAATAAAGAAAATATTTTATACTAATTGCAAGGCAGAAAGATAACTGAAAAAAATATCTCTGAAATAAACTGTGACCGTCCTCCTTAAACTGCTTACCACCTTGCCATGAGATGACACATTAGAACAACTTATGCTTACATGTACAGTTATGCAAATTGCAAATATTCTGCAAGCATGCCTGTGATATTAGTATTTATACCTGCACAGCTATCTAAAAAACACAACTAAAAAGGAAAAAGAGGATCCAAATGCTGTCCTCTCTGCAAATTATCCAGTTTAATTCCCCTCCTGGACCTATCTGGATTCCCTTTTCTCCACCTGCTGAGTTCATACTGGATAAATGGGGAAAATTTCACATCAGTAGATTTGCCTTTTTTTGGATGCCTGGGTCCTGCTGAAATAGATATCTATGACATTACGCATCATTTGCTCTTCATCACTATATTCCATACTAACTTGCCAACTTTATGACATGACTGAGCCTTTTCAGTTACCCATTAGATATCAATTTTTATAAATATTTGAACTAATTTCATTTTTGTTCTATTTGAACGAGTGATGATCTCATAACAAAATACTATATGAAAAGAGAAATAAATGTTCCAAATATTAAATTGTCTTAGATTATTTGCAACCAACTGATCTGAGTTATTTGAAGTGTAATATATAAGCTTATGCATTTAATTACCTCTTAAAACCATTCTTCAAAAAAAATCTACAAATATGCACAACTTATATAACATTCATTTTAATACTCAATTAAAGAACAATGACTAATGACTTAAAATAAAATACTATTAATACAGAGCTGCTTTAAGAGAGTTTTCTTACAACTTAAAAGATCATAGCAAGGATTACTGGAAGTTATAAACAAAAAAGAAAATGTGAAAAAAAAATTTAAAGTTTAGAGAAAAATGTTTCCAATAAGAAAAACAACAATGAACCAATATCAAAACTTACATGTCCAGCAGTATGAAAGCCACTAATTCTACGCCAAGGGTTTCTTTTATTGTAATTTACAGGTAAAAAATACATAGAATTTTCAGTTGAAGGCACTTGAGTATTTTTAGGAGAAACCTCTTCAGTTTCTTTTTCAATGAGATTATCACTTTTACAGTCATCAGTAATATCATCAGTTAAGTCTTTGGGTAATGGCTTTACAGCATTGGACAAGTTATTAACAGTAGGAGAATCTAATTCTCCATTATCTCTTTGATTAAATGATAGCATTGTACTGCTGTTTTCTCCCTTTGATGAAGGTAATGAATTCAAATCAACACACTTCAAGTCTTGCATTCCTCGAATAATCATATCAGCAAACATGGGACCGGGTGACATTATTCCTTGTCTTAAATCTTCATTGCCTGCAGAAAAATGAAACAACTCACATAAATATATTTGATAATGCTGAAACACATGCTAATTACATATAAATTCAATTTCTGACATGATACATATACATTTCATTAAGAGTGGAAATAACTATGAATACAAGCTATTATCAAGTTATACAATGCACAACTGTTCTACATAAATCTAGACAGCAAGTTTATTCAGGGAAAATTAAATTAATTAATCTTTGAGATTCTTTAAATAAATAACATAGTAAAATATAAAATGATGCTGGCTTTATAATTTCGAATGACCAACAAGGTCTAAATCTCTCTTTAGTTACAAAAGCCTAACACATCAATCAATAACTCCCGAGACTAACCCAGAGATGGCGCTCGTAGTAAACCAGTAACCAGGTCTTTCTAGAGTACTAACCTTTGCTTGAAACGTGTCAAAATTTTAAGTCGATCGGACCAGAAACAGCTGAGTTATCGAGGTTGGAGTAAAGTCGTTTTGTAGTTTGTTTAAAAAATGGAAAAAACCGAGTTTCGTGTTCTGATAAAACATTGTTTTTTAATGGGTAAAAACACCGTGCAAGCGAAACAATGGATTGAAAAATGTTACCCGGACTCTTGTCCATCAAAAGCAACGATTTGTTGGTGGTTTGCCGAGTTTAAACGTGGTCGTACCGACACAAATGACGCGGAACGCTCGGGTAGACCTGTGGAAGCCGTTACACCGGAAAATGTGAGTGAAGTGACAAAAATTATAATGAAAGATCGTAAAGTGAAGCTCCGTGAGATTGCTGAGATGACACAGATATCATATGGAAGTGTATTTACTATCCTTCATGAAAAATTGAGCATGAAAAAGGTTTTTTCCAAGTGGGTGCCGCGATTGCTTTTGATGGAACAAAAACAGCAACGAGTTGATGATTCAGAAAGCTGTTTATCGCTATTTACTCGCAACAAAAAGGATTTCTTGTGGGGGGGGAAATTGGGGGGAGATTTGGAAAAGCGTTGGAACGATTGTATCACCCTAAAAGGTGATTAACAAAAGGTGTTATGTTGATGAATAAAAAAAAATTTTGCAAAAAAAATGTTGTTTTCAATGTTAGTCTCAGGACGTATTGATCCATGTGTTATATAATTGTATTTTGGTGTGACATAGATGTGAAGAGTTAGTATCAGCTTATATGTCAACATCCTCACTTGACCATGATTCAAAATTATGAGACATATTGGTGGTGGCAAGTGGATCTTGTGACAAACTGAAATAAGCAGTAGGAGAACAATCAATTAACAGATACATATAATTTGATTCTAATGACAAAGAAATAAGAAAGGAGGACTCATTCATTTCCCACTCTAATGAATTTAATTTAAAGAAATTACACAATTTGATTTTTCTGTTCTTCAATTTGTGCTGCTTCTTCCAAGAAATGATTTTCCTTAATGAGAAAATGTTAAGAAGTGTAACATTTCCAGGAAAAAACTTTTTGATGAAAATACGGATCTAGAAATAGATCAATCGGTTCTAGATGAAAACCTAAAATTACTAGCTCTACCTAAATAATTAAAGACTTAAAATTACTAGAGACTTAAAAGAACAATTACTAGCTTATCTTTGAATATATAAAAGTCAATAAAAATGGACATGGTATGCATTCTAAAAAATATGAATTCAAAAGGTATAATTGTATCTCTTTATAATAAAATATTTTAATGAATATAATATAATCAAAGTACATCAGTAAAAAAAAAAAAAAAATTGGAATAACAAAAAAAAATAATTTAAGTTTACAAGTTGTTACATCAGTATTTAAAAATTTTCAGATTTCAAAATAGTATGTTTATTATACCACAACATTTAATCAAACTTTTATTCCCTATTGTTAATTATAATAAAATCCATTAACAATCACAATTCTCCCATAATAGAACTAATGTCTCAACATGAAATAATGGTGTGAAAGATCTTATTTTAAATAATGCATATAATTGTAGTATGAAATAACCATTTTGATTATTAATATTATTTGTTTGTTGTTGTTATATGGTTTTCTTCAAAATACCATAATTTTTATTTTACAGTACATTTTTTTAAAAAAGACACTCAAAGAATAACTAATTTCAGAAAAATCATATCGCAGAATACGTGTTTTAAACAGTAGAATGCTAATGAACTAGCCTACAATAAATTAAGTAAAATTGTAAGCTGAACAAAATAAATGCCAGCAAAATGGAAAAGTACCAATATTGTTTTTAGTGCAAGCAGTTTTATGCGATTATTTTTACTATAATTTGATAAGAAGCATGATTTCACTTTTAAAAAAGAACTGGGTACAAAAAAAAGGGGAAAAGGTAATTGGTTTCATATATTGCAATATTTCCCTTTTATAAATACATATTTTTAACATACTGTTTATATTGCATAAACTTATGCAAAATACTCTGATACAATAAATATGAGCATAAATATGTTCATTCATGATGCAGAATAATTCCCCCCAACCTTTACAATTTAAGAAAAAAATTGCTATTGTATTTTAAATAATTAAATTTCATAGAAATTGCATTACCAAACTTAAAGTCCAGTGTCATGATGATTAAAATATCTATGTTAAGATAAATGTTTCACAGTTTATCTAATAACTTGAATTCCTATTATTATTCTTAGAATGAATAATGACTTGACTAGACAAAATAAAAATTTTAAAACCTAGATTCATACAAATAATTCATTCTGAAGATGTTGTTAGGATAGCCCATTTTCTTATTTACTGAATCTGAAGTTTCTACTTAATATTCAAAATGTTTAAATATTTAAATTACACAATGCAGACCAAAAATTTCAGAGAAGATTGCTTACAAACATAAACATAAATAATTTCAATAAATAATATATTTAGCCGTTGATACTGCATTCCAAGTCAAAAAAATCATTTTACAATTAAATTTTAAAAAAATATATAATAAATAAAGCATATTGTTCATTCATATTCAAGCATTTCTGTCACAATAAAGTTAATCATTCTGACATAAAAACAAACCTCAACGTACCTGTGATGTAAAGCAACTTTTCACATAACTACAAATAACATCTACTTAAAAATTTAGTCTGTAATTTAACCAAGCTCTTCAAGATGCTTGATCATAATATAAAAAGTTCTTAAATAACAAATACATGTTTCGAAAGTTCTCCTTAACGATCCATTTATTCAACTGCTTAACATGTAATGAGGAAGAATGAAGTAATGCAGATAATTTTACAGATATAACATTCACAATCTAAAGAGCCAGACTATCTTATCTTTAGATAAAACAACCTGTTATATCTTCATTCAACCATTTTAATTACTTGTATTATTTAATTAACAGAAAATGCATTCATAACTTAAAAGTATCTATAAACTTAAAATAACAATCATTCAATGGAATTTTTTAAGTTATTTGATTCACACATTTTAAAGTAATTTTCTGGACATTCATATAGAGTAATAATTTAAAACATAACAGACTTCAAAATAATTTTTATTTATCTAAAATTAGCAACTACTTATTAAGCAACAATTGATCAACAATTATGCATATCTCAGGTATTGTGTATTTTATACATTCAGTGCAATTCTAAGATAAATTATTATAAAATTAATACATCTATCAAATATAACCCAAAAATATTAATAACAAAGAATAATTTAAAACCAAAAGAAGTTATTTATTTAAATAATATTTTACTCATGTCCTCCATGATATGTACTTTAAAAAAATTCCATAACATAAAACATTTCTTCTGATAAAGCCCTACACCTTTACATTTTTACATATTGAGATTGAATACTTAATCGAATACTAAGTGTTTATATTTAACCAACTGATTATTAAGTCTCACATAGAAGCAACACAAGGGTTATAGGCATTCGACCTCGTAATTTTGAACCTTGGTCAAATGACAAGGATGATACTCGACCTGGGTACCCTTCATCAAACTTCCACAACATGCCAACAATGGAATCTTGACAATGCGAGGCCAATCTCCTCTCCGCACATGGTGCACTACGGGGCTCATTACACAGTGGGGTCTTTAATGACATCAAAACTCGATAGAAACAATGCTGTCCATGAGTTCACGACCATGACCCTTAAGACTACTCAAGAGTGAATCAAGTTTGTGATATTTAACAGAAAAGAGAAAAATAAATTTTATAAGATATTAACTCAACACTTTGAGGGAAAAGTGAAAAACAAGTCATGTGACCATTTAGTGTTGAATATAAGTGATGCGGTTTTAAAAGGGAAAAAACAATAAATGAACAACACATCAAAATGAATAATGCTCATACCAGAACACTTAAAATTTATTTCGTGTCATATGATGGCAATGAATTTGACACGCGTAGAATTTGTGTACTTTTTTTTAAATCAATGTCATATGTTATTACATTTTTGTGATTAGATTGGTCGATATCTTTTGCATTGTCATTATTTTTCCTGTATCTCTTCAACTTTACATTTTTCAGTTCCTTAAGTTAGCAAAGGAATTGGTAAAATTTTCACCAAGAAAGAAACAGCCTGAATAGGAACATCTAGTAGTAAAGAAAGTACATACATACAAAAAACAGCACTAAGTGGTTGGGTTTCAACAGAAAACCACACTAACATAAGTTCCTGGAAAAAAGCAAACTTCATCTTAAATCCACTTTTAACTAGTGTATATAATATAAATTACAGGTTGAAAACATGTATATCATGAAAGTATACAATGAATATTTATATTTGAAGTAAATTTACATGACCTAAATTATGTCATTTACAAACCTTAATATGTTCTTCGCAGTATATTTCTATTTAGTATGATTTAGATTCAGAAGATTTCATAGAGAGTATTAAAATTTTGAAATATATGTGAATTTGTTATTTAATTACAAATGAATTAAACACACAAACGCATTTTAGTGTTCCATTCAAACAACAATTTACTTGTCTCATTCTTCAGAACGAAATTTTAAGCAAAACAAAGAGGCTGAATAAGAGGAGTTAAAGTACATTTTATTTTAGTACAAATATGAGAATCGATATATATCAAGTAATATGCATGCGTACATTTGCATTCTACGTTTCAAATGAATTTGACAGATTCGTTGAAATTAAACTTACTTTCATTATTTGACCAAATCACATTATACAAGAAATCTATGACTTATTAAAATCAGAAATGGAAGTATTTCATGTTTTATGTGATATTTTAAGTAAAATAAATTTTTATTCGTTAAAGTTAAATGAGTGCAAAAGTTTGTAAATAAACTCACTTATGCCGCAATTTACACATTCAGCCATAGAAACGTTTTTGTACACAACAGGCATTTCAGCACTCTAAAACAAAAACAAGAATACACACGGCACGTGAAAACTGAAAAAAAATGTAAAATTTTTGTTCAAATTTGCATTATTTTTCATGTTATTTATCTTCACTGAATATTTAGGTTCTTCAAGGCTACTTCGTTCAGTTAAAAAGATCACAGTTAAACAAGCATTTGATATCGAAAGCTTTCCGAATAGTGAGATTTGATAAGGAATGTTAAAATCATTAATTAAATATTCAATTAAAAAATAATTAGTATTTATGTGCTAATTTACTAAGCTATATTAAATTTTTAAAAATGTGCGTACAACGAAAAATGTTTTAAATAATTTTTGATTAAAAATTGTTCAAAATTAAACATTGCTTAAAAAACAATTTTGGTAACTATTATAAAATTATAATATTTTGTACCATTTAAAAATTCCTAATTCATAAATTTTGTAAAATGGAAACATCAGCAGCTGTTTACATTTACATAGTTGTTTTGGTTCTCGTTCATGTGTTGTTCTGATCATATTACGAAACATGTAACTTTTTTTTTTGGAATGCTAAAATGAGACTGGTGTCTGAGGAGCGAATATTGTTTCAAAATAAATCTGAAACGATTGCAGACATCGATGAAATTAAAAAAAAAAAAATTAAATTGTTCCTGTAAATGCAATAGACTTGAATGAAATATGAAAATATTGAAACCTTACTTTGTGTCATTTTAGATTTTCCTAACATATCCTGATGTTTGTCCTCGATGCAATTATTAATTTCTTTCGAATGATTATCGGTCTTTTTGTAACTCAAGAACCAGTAAAGATGCAGTGTGATAAGCTTAAAATTTTTGTAAAATGTGGACCTGAAACTATGATACCAGTATATTTGGAATCTGATTGGACTATTTATGATTTAAAATCTGCAGTTGGTTCTAAACTCTGTTTAAACAGCGATGATCTGAGAATTATTTTTGCTGGAAAGGAATTGCATGACAAAGTAAAATTACAGGTATTCACATAGTAATCACTTTCATTTTCAAGCTAAAATCCTTAAATTTTATGAATGACAATGTTTATAATAGTGTCAAGTACAATTCATCTTAAATTTCTAAAAACTACAGAAATGGAAATGGATAAATGTGTCTTTTTACATAACCACCCAAATGCATCTTAGCTGGGATTTGGTTCTTGTGCCAATAATCTCTACTGTTCATTCACTCTCTTACTCATAATAACAGCATAACCAAATGTGGCTCTTGTGCTAATTGTCCTTTAGTCACTCAAATATAATCCAATTTGACTTGGAAAATGTGTGGTAGTTACTATAACTACCATGCATTTTCAAGTCAAATTAAAGCATCTTGCTTATTTCTATCCAACATCCTCAGGTTAACATTTTTTTTTATTGAACAACAAACAACGTCCCTGTGTACCATTAAGTATCACACAGGGCTTACAGAAGTAAATATAAAACAGTATATTTCAGTAAACAACAACAAAAAACGTGACTAAACATTGTACAAACAAAAATTAAGAAGGATTATAAATATCTTCAATATTTTTGATAAAAAGAATAAAAGAATTTTTACTAGAAATTAAATTACTAAAATTTAGAGGCCAGTTAATGTTTAATTATTTCAAAGCGAATTTAAGAATATTTCTCTGTGAGACAAATTTTGAGCATAGAAATAGAATGTACTTAATGTCCTCATCACCCCCGGCACTGCAGTTGCAAATTGTATTCAAACTTAAATTGAATCTATTCCGATATTTTTTAAAGTTACCGTGACCTGTAAGAAATTGCGTAATTTTAAAGCTACTGAAGAAGTGACGGCAAGGCGTTCTTATATTGATGTCTGGAAAAAATCTTTTTGTGATGCTTGCTATATTTGATTTAATACATATTTCGTTCCATGATTTCAAGACACACTTTCCTTCATAATCTTTTTATAGTGCGATTGAGGAATATTAACTTTAAGATCAATTTCCCGCCTCGTGACAGTCTTTGCCAGAAAGTCAGCCCTCTCGTTGCCTTAAATACCAGAATGTCTATGTACAAAAGAAACAGTAATGTTCTGATCTTTGAGATGCTTTTTAATTTCAACAACAATATCATTCGTTAACATTGGAAGTATTTTTTCACTTTTTTATATGCTTAATTTTTTTTTACCTAATCCTTTTTTACTGATTTTATTTTGGTAAAATGTATTAATTTTTACATGTATCATATCTACAATCAGTCCCCTTACAATGAAGAAGAGAAGAATTATTAAATTTTAAAAAACATAGCTAGAGATAGTAATAGGTAGTGCATCTGAAACCATTAAATAAAACATGAAAAGTGGGGGGGGGATTGTTTTGCTATAGTACTATAAAAGAATTGCACTAGACTGAAGATGGAAATGGTATTTAGCACAGCAAAGAACATGGCTGTGTTCTTTGGTTGTGATCCTATTTAAGTCCATACCTTGACTCCTTAATTGAATTATATAGAATATAACTATTATTATTATTATCTTAAAGTACTATACAATACATAACACAAAACATTCTTTCACTCTCTAAATTGCTATAAAATCCTAAACCATGTGAGAAAGAACGAAGTGTTTTTTCTTTTTGTAAGTAAGCTATTTCTGGTTGATTGATTGGGTTATGAGAAATAAGGAACAGAGGAAAGTCTACAATCTCTTTTTAAAGAATATTTGCCAAGATTGATAAATATCATCTTTTGTAAAAAGGCTTGATTTTTTTTTTTTTTATTGGTTATTAATTTATCCAAAACTAATATTGCATCAGGAGTCAGCTTGGAGAATATTCCTGACATAATTTTGTTAGCAATTATACTTTTTGCAGTTTAGCAGAATATGTTCCCAAAAAACCAAATCACACTAGCACCAAAAAAAAAAATTTAAAAAAATATGTAGGAATAAATCAAGGGTTATATTGAAAAATACCAATTTAAATCAGGAGGAAAAAAAATGAGTAATTAAGGAAAATAACTTTATTGAATATGCACTTCAAAATAAAATGAACGAGTCAAATTGAAAAAATATGTTATTTTGGAAATCAAAAATTTTTATTCAAAATAGCTATCATACTTTATTTAAATGTTTATATAAAGAAAGTTTAGCATCTTAAATTTGCATATTTGAAGCTGTTTATAAAATTATATTAAACTGTCAAGCAAAAATTAATGCTTTATTGTTAATTGTATCATGATTATAGAGAAGTTTTTGTTTACTTGAACCATCTTGTGAGATAATTTACAAATTTTCATTAAAACTTTTCTGCTTTTTGCTCCATGTAAAATATTATAATTTAATTCATTTATTTCTATTTTAATAATTATTCTCTTGAAAAACTGTAGTTGTATTGTAAGACAGTTAGTACAAATTTGATTTGTTTTTATAATGTTTTTTAGGATTGTGATGTTGGTGAACAGAGTGTAATTCATGCAGTTCAACAAAAGAAAAAACAATTGGATATTTCTGTAGAAGCAAAGTGTCCTTTAAATAAAACACCATTTTGTTCTGACAGTTGTGAAAATGACAGAGAAATTGAAAATGGTAAGAGGAAGTTGTAGAAAAGTTAATTTTGATGGTTTAAGTAATTTTGTATAAAGACATGTTAAAAATAAGTTTATTCATTATTTATGATTATATATTTTTTGAAAAAATATCTTTTGTTATATGTCTTATTGCAAAATGCTCATTTTGTTTTTAGTCTTTAATATAAATAATCACGGAAATTTTAATTTTTATTATATCTTTTCACATTTTTACTGTGGAAAATTCTTGTTCCTCACTTCCTAAATGTCCCATTCTATTCTTTAAAAATAAATTTACATTTTAACATCTGCATATTCTTGCTTTATGTAAAATTTAGTAATTTTTATTATTGATTTGATTCTTTTAATATTGATTTGTTTCATTTTAAAATTAAAGAATTATTCTATAAAATAAATAAAAGGTAAAGAATCTTAAAAACAAAGATGATGAATTTATTAATATTTGCATAAAAAAATATTTAATGGAAAAATAATTCCAAGAATCAATTTCTCTTATCTTTAGATCTAATTTACATCAATGAGCAAAATTTATCTCTCTTTTTTTTTTACTAAATATCTGAATATATCCTGTAGTATTTTTCATCTCATATTTTATTTTGTGCATCCAGTTGCTTACTGATTTCATTTTTAAAAATATTTTTAGATGTCAAAACTTATTCAAAGAAGAGTCATTTTTTTGTCTTCTGCAATTCACCTTGTAATGCTTTATGCCCTGGTAAATTACGGGTTCGTTGTTCTTCATGTAAGGAAGGAACTCTAACAGTTGGACAAGTAAGAAAATATGTTATATTTAAGCGCAGTGCAATCATGATATTTATTTTTATATGCATTTCAATTTTAGGTGAGAAATTTGAATTTTTACAGTACTATTTTTAAATATGAGTTTGTTTTTTTTTTAAATTAAAGTAAGAAAATTTATCTTAAAATATTATTGGCATGACTTTTATTTTGTCATCAGTCCAATTATATGTTTGTCAAATTAAAATGATTTTTTGTCTCCTTTTGAATAAAAATAAGTATTGTAGCGAAGTTATGATAGATATATTTTTGTGTTAAAAGATGTAGAAAAGATTGTAGAAACTGGATTTCAAATTACATAAAAGCATATGTAAACTAATATGAATAATATACTTGTTGAGTTGTGTTATAGAAACAAATGAACTGTATAATTATATATTTAAAATTTATTTAATTACATCAATTCAAACCATTACTTTCAATCAATTGTAACAGTATAAGTTCATATGTTGATGATAAAACTTTGTATATATTTCTTTTATTGTTTCTTGTTGATTGGAGACCATAATGCTGCCATAACCTAAGATCAAAACATTTACATTTGTTCTGGATGGCTTGTTTCGAACAACAGAAAGTACACAAAAATAAGCAATCTGTCAGCTCATTAAGTTCATTAAACTATCTTTAGAAAGAACTATATTGTGTAATGAAGTCAAAATATATGTCTGTGTTAAGTAGCAAGAAATAGTAGTTATTGTGCTTTAAAAAGTGATATAAGCATAAATATACATAATTATATAGAGGTGTTCTGTTCATTTTAATGTTGGTCTAATATATGAAATAATAACCAATGACATATGCTATCAAAATATTTTTTAAGAACATACTTATTTAATTAATTCAGCTATTTAGCTACTAATAAGTAGATTTATCAATTGAAAAATAACCAATGCCCAGTACTATTAATTTTTTTTAAAAAAAAAAAGGAAATCAACAGATAAATTAGTCCTAGTCTTTCACCAAAGTTAAATTGTTGATTTTTTTTTTAATTCATTTCTAGGATCCCACCTGCTGGGATGATGTTTTAAAATCAGGCCGAATTAATGGATTGTGCCAAGCTGAAAACTGTGATGGTACTGTGGCTGAATTTTATTTTAAATGTGCCAATCACATTGCATCCTCAGATGACTCATCTGTTCCTTTATATCTGATTAAAAACAATTTCAAAAATGTACCATGTATAGCTTGCACTGGGGAAAGGTAATATGTTATTTTCGCTATTTAGATCTTTTATAAAAATGTGAATGATAAGTATAAATAATAACAAGGTAATGTATTCTCATATAAGGATCTATTAATGAGTAAAATTACTCTGTTGATTTGAATATAGGATGTTCTTTTTAGTTTCTTATGCAAAAAAATATATAATGATTATATAAAATGCTAATAAGGAAATGTAGAATTTGTTTTAGGAAATACGAATATTTTAGTGTATATTATATATATATAATTAAATTATCTGACACTATAGCTAGAATGTAATTAAGCAAATATTCTTAATATAGCTTTAAATAGTTTCTTAATTATCTTGATTAGTGATTAATATTTATAAATATTTTCTGAACAGTTTTAATCTGCAATAGATAAAAGTGTAAATTTTAGTCATTTCTTTATTTATCAGTATGTTATAATTTTACTGTTAATTATATGCTATTTTGTTTTAACTATTCTAATTTTATATTATCTATGTCACTTCATTTTTAATGCTGAAAATTATGTACTAGCTTTAATTTTTAAATTCTTAATTAGCATGTACTTTATCTTGTTTTTTAATTGTAATTATTTTCAAACTTAAAATAATTCTACTACTTTGATGAAATATTTTTATTACTCTTCGGATATATTTAACATGTGAAGCAAGCATTCAGAATATTTCTTTAATAATGTAAACCTTTCTGAATTAATAATTTTTTCCCCTTTTTACAAATGTTGTCATAAAAGAAGGGCTTTTTTTAATGCTTTGAGTTTTTTATTGAAACTATCTAATCTTAAATTATTTAATATTTTCAGTCCAATGGTACTGGTATTTCCATGCATTGACCAACATGTAATTTGTATTGAATGCTTTCGATTATATTGCACAAGTCGTCTAAATGAAAGAAGGTTTATACAGGATAAAACAATAGGATACTCCATTGATTGTCCAGGTAAGTAAAAGTTTCTGAGCAGTTTATTAAAAACTGATTATATATTTTTAGTTCTTTTTCATAGCTTTACATATATTTTAAAAAATATCTGCTAAAAATGAACAAATGTATTTTATTAATTTAAAAACTCAACTTTTGAAATAGATGCTTGCATTGTTTCATTAGTCACACAATGCTTTATTCTAAATCTCTCATATTTCAAAGTCAAAAAAGTCTTGACTTTTATTTTTTTTAAATATCTATTGATATTGTTCACTTATGCAAAAAAATAAATTTTAGTAGGAAATAAAAGTTTAGAAGTATAAAATCATAGACATATATAATGTAAAAAATAGTTGGTAAAGAAAGAAATAATAATCTATAAACTTTTATTTTATTGATGTATATGCAAAGCATATTATCTGTGTAACTTGATTTTTAAAATAAGTAATGATAAAGGATTATAAACTTACTGTTTAAATCAATATAAAATTTATACTTTCTCTTATGATACATATGTATTCATTGTTCAGATTAATAAGCATTGATGATATTGTTTTAAAAAAGTACTCTTATCTTATATTATTTATTATTCAAATCAGAAAAACAAAAAATTCTTTATTTGTTGAATATTTCATTATATCCCATTTATATTTCTGTAGAATATAGAGTTTTATAATTTGAAAAATCTTTATCAGTATATTACAGTTATATTTGTAGTTTTTAAATCTCCTGTTCTGTAAATTAATTATAGTCATTCATACATCATTGATATAGAAAATGAAACATTTTGAATACTTGGCCATGTGCAAATTTCAGGTAATATACAGCTAAACAAGTTATGCAGATAAACTGAAATACAAGTTGGTCATGGGGTTATAGTGTGGGGTAAAGGGGGTGGAAATGGTGGATGAACTAATAGTCACTCTGTCTCATCGGAAATTCAGAATTTTGAGAAGCTCTACATTCTAGAAGACATAGGTGAAGAAAGAGGCACCTTTTTGGAGTATACCAAAGACAGTTCTGGTACAATATAACAAGAAGTCAAATGTAGACTTATGTATGGCTAGTTGGTCTTACCGTGGCACCACTGCTGAAACACACATAGATATGTCAATGGTGCATAGAATTTGGATCAGATGAATAAAAGAAGGAAATATGAAGTGTCATGAAAGATCAGGTCCACTTAGACTAACAAAATGTATAGATCAACCCATCTGAAGGGATTTGGTGAAGACTAACAATCAATTTCTCTCAATATTCTGCATAATGTGCAGAGAGCTTTGAGTTCAGATATCTGAGAGAACAGTTTCATGAGCATTGACTGAAAGCAGCCAGTTTACAGACCACTCTTTACAAAGACTGCCATTGATGCAAACTCAAGAATGTCAAAGTTTGCAATTGTTTGGACATACCCACTTGGATGACAGAATGGCCTAGCGTGGTGTATGAGGACAAGTCTTTGTTCAGTTTTTTGTTGATAACTGTCAGTTCCTTGTGACATAACACAACATTCATCAGTAGGCCAAGCCTTGCAGCTTGTCCAGTTTCTTCCTTAGCCTGTAATGTCTCCTGATTCCTCACCAATTGAGCATATTTGGCATGTGATTAGCCAAGGTTTGTTTACAGCCCTTCCTCAGTCAGAGAATGAACAATGAAGAATGGTTGAGAGCATATGGACTTCAATCCCTCAGGATGGTATTCTAGTGGTCGTGGTCAAGGACGATGTTTCATTGAGTCGTGGGTTGATGCCTCTAAAGACCTGCTGTGTGTTCAGGGCTGATGTACATTAAATCTATCAAGATTCAAAATCCTCCCATTGTCATGGTGTGGAAGTTAGAAGAGTGAGGTGCCAGCTCAGGGGACATCCTCGTCATTTGATGAGGTCTTTCACCAGTAATCCTCATGTTGCTACTAGTACTGCATTAATGAAACCAATCAATCAATCCCTCAGTACGCTGTTCTAGGGTTTTTTTTTTTTTGTTGTTATATTAACCCATTCACTCCCAACGTATCACATGTGATATGCTCATGTTTCCCCCCCCGTGCCCATCATATCACATTTGATAAACTCCGAGAGTGTCTGCTACAGACCTATGTATCAATATAGATACGCTCGATAAGAACGTTTTATTTGAATTTTTAAGTGTTATTAGATGGCATTGCAATATCGTGAAATCTATATAGATAGGATATTTCAAATGTTGACCTTGATGGTTTGGACTTGAATTTCACTTCTGGCTGTCAGAAGGGGGTAAATTGTTAATATAATCAAAAAACATATGTTATGGCGTAGCTCTTTAAATGTTATGACATGTTTTAAAGGGCTCGTTTGCTTTTCTTTCTTTCTTGCTTGTTAGAAGTTCGAATGGGAGCTTATGGGTGTTTATGAGAGTTAAAGTCTTTATTTGTAGATGCTGTTTGTTTCATTCGATTTTTTTTTTTTTTTGCAATAGCGATGATCATGGCGAAAAGAAAGTATTTAACAGAGAAGTGAGACTCACAAATTAATGAATGAATCTGACAGTGATATAAGTGAAAATACTGATAAATCTGCATTGTTTAGTGATATAAATGATGAGTCTGCAACATCAAATAATAATATATATGAAAACAAAACAGAAAATACTCATTTGAGTATAAGATGTGACATTAAAGTATACATTTAAGAATGTTTTGTAAAATATAGCTCATAACAAAATAAGATTGATTTTTTTTATATTTTAATGTATGTAATTTTATACCATTACACCATGAAATTTATGTATCAAATGAAGTATATATTGTATTTTCTTAAAAGATACAATTTTATGTAATAATTTTATGCAATTTTTTGTATCAAATGTTTAATTTTTGTGAATTTTTTTTTCCTTTCTTATGTATAAAGTTTAATGCATTTTAAATAATATATATAAAAATCAAAATGTTCTAATAAATAGCCAGTTTTAGAGGAATTCTTTTTACAAATTAGACTTAATATCTATAAATGCCTGAGCGCAGCATTACACTCTGTAGTAAGAAGCCGCGGGCGCAGGGAAGCACTTCTATTTTCTCCCTTCGGTAGTGAAAGAGTTAAATGAATTATCTTGTAAATAAAACCACTTATTCACACATACCTTCTCAAACAATCAATTTTCATTATATTCTACCCACTCTTTGATGATATTGCATTTTCTATGTTAGGCAGAGAACATTTCTTAATCAGATGTCTTTCGCAGTTATTTAAGTATGTTTCTTAAATTTTTCAGCTGGTTGTCCTGATTCTTTAGTGAAGGAACCTCATCATTTTAAGCTACTTGGAGATGAGCAGGTAGTTAAAAGTATTGTCTTGTGACTTTTACATGTTTTGCATGATTTAAAATTTACTATTATATTTAAATAATTTTTTTTTTTTTACCTATTAATGTTATATTCATATTGGTATAATAATGTATTATTGTGAAAAACTACAGTTTATGATGAATTTTCTAAGTAAAGTTCTCTGTTTTAAGCTTATTTTTTACTTATTAATAATATGTTTCAGACATTTAAAAAATAATTCCCTTCCCCCCCCCCTCTTGAGAAAAATATTGTATCTCAAAGAAGTTAAATTTCTAAATAAAAAATGGTAACTGTAGTTTTTCAAAATAATATTAGCTACTTTTTATAATATATACAATAATCATTTGTTGACTATAGAGTTTTGATGATATAAATGTCATTGGAGATTGAATAATTTTATTATACCTAAGCAAAATATAATTGATCATTAAATTCTCCCAAGATATATTTCATTCTGAAAATTTTGAATATATGCAATATTTGTACTCAAGAAAATGCAGACATTTTTAATGATTCACTAAAAATATACATCCTTAAATTAATAAGATTAAAACTATTTTATATTTTTCTTATTTGTATTTTTTTAATTTATTTTGGATTTAATAAAATTGTCACTCTTTTTAAAGGAACTCTATTATCAGGTTTTCACATTACTACTGCTAATTAGATATGCCATATAATTTAATGCCAACTAGTGTTTTTAAATGTATCAGTTTCTCCTTTTGTGCGAGATATCATTCCTGTATCCATTTTTCTTAAACCATGGTTTGAAATTATAAAATCATTCACCAATGGACCTTGTGTAATTCTTGATATACCTTTAATTCAAGTTAAACCAAATTCTTTTATTTTATTGATTAAGTACTATTGTAATTTCTTTCGTATATACATCAATCAGTTCAATTGGGAACCCATATATATAAAATTATTTTTCTTAATTTAAAATCAAATGATCATCAAATTGTTTGCATGATGAAACATAATTTGTAAAATGATACATAATTTCATTGAGAGATTTATTGGTTGATAGTATATCAATTTCATGCACTCTTCATAACACAATTTTTTACTAATAAAATTTATGCAGCTATCTTTCATCAAAGGGTTATGCAGTAATTTAGTTACGAGTATTGTTATTGTTCACAAAGTAAGTGTACTAAATTTCTTAAAAATTGAAAAGGTAATATATTTTTGAAAAATTTAC
>BMAW01108955.1:115199-132925 GCA_019974015.1 Nephila pilipes | reverse complement strand
CAATAATAAAAAATGGAACTGTAATATGTAAACATATATCTGCATATATTTGGATTTCGCATGCCATATACATTAAATTCTAAAATTGAAACCTTTATGCAATTCCCTTTTTCAATCTAAAAAAAAAATGTATAAAAAAACAAGTTTTAGTTCTGAATTTTTCTGCATTTAGAAACCATCTACTAGTTTATAATCGTCAACTATCCATCCACTATTTAAGAAACGGGTCAAATGGGAGAATTATAAAATTATAAACATCACGTAGTTTAGTAAGTTGCTCTTTAAAGATCTTCACATGTATCTGATATAATAATCAAAATGGGATGAAATTTAGAACACGGGCTATTTAAATCATCGCTTACTCAATCCTGAAAATCAATCCTCCGACATCTGTTATAAGAAAATTAATTTGTTACATAATTAAGTTAATTATTTAACCCGTTAACATCATAATTCCTCTACTTTCTTTGCCATTAACAGTGATGCCAATTTTGTCTAACTGCGATTAGAATATCAAAGTTAATTAAGAATGTCCCTTTTTTTTGTATAGGATTCTTTATTTTTAAGTTAAGTTCTGGACAATTCTGGGATGATTTTTTTTACTTGCTAATAAGTAGCATGAGTCTGAAATCTATGCAATGGAAAGAGTTGTTACAATATCTTGATTGTTTAGAAAATGCAGTCTACTGATTTTGATAAATGTTTCATTAATATTGTTGCATAAATTTTAAATACAATTTAATTGACGTTTTATTATAGTTAACTTTATAAAGAACTGTTTTATAAACCTCATAATGCATAGACACATTTTTATTTTACTATAGCTATATTGGTAAAAGACCACAAGTGAATCAATACTTCTCTTTTCAAACTTTCCATCTTGTAGGTTTGATAAAATCAAGTTTAAAACTGTTGAGCAACTGGTCACTAATCGGAATTGACTTGATAAATTTTTCGTTTCCTACTGTTATTTCGAGCATAAAGAATATAAACTAATTCTTGAAAAAGTTAAAAGTATAACTTATCGAACATAACTCAGAGTTATCAGAAAGGGTCTCATAAATTTCTCGACACATATTAATTACATCAAATTAGTGAAGAAAAATGCTAAAAATAGATAATGCGTGAGTAAGTATTACTTGAAGAGACAAAACTGCATCTGCAGACAATCATTAAAAATAGCAAAAGGCAAGAAATAATTTAAAAAATCCATTCAATGAGTGAAAATTAACAAAATATTATTAAACTTGGTCCAAACATTAACTTGAGAAATTCACCACCTCTTAGCATGCTCATAATTTATCTAAAAAGATGAGTATCATTTTCACATGCAAAGAAAGGATTTTGCGTACTATACTTTGTTTAAAAGTTATTATTATTTATAATGTGAATAAAAATCGGGAACAACAGAGTTTTTCATAATTTGATATTCCGTATTAAATCATAGTTTTGTTCTTCAAACTGAAATTTTATGATTATTTTTACATGTTAATCTGTATTACGAAATTGTAAATATTACTTTAAAAATAATTGTTGTTAAGAAGTTTTAGTTTTTGTAAATAAGTTCTTGTTCATATTTTAAATTTGAGTCTATTATTATATAACATTAAAATAAGTAAATCTGGTTATAATATTTATGTTCTGTTATATTTTTATGTACATTTATATAAGGTTCCGTAATATATAAAAGAACAAGTGCACATATTCAATAGACAACCCTCGGTTTCAGACACATAAATTCAGCGATACATAACAGAAAAATATTGGTTTTTTTCATGAATAACCCACAAAGCATCAAGGCAGAGTAACTCTAACTAATCCAGTCCAAAACAGTTTTCTTCTTACCATTAAAAGAGAGAAGGTAAAAGTAAAATACTCCACCATCATTTATGCATCTTCTTTCGTCGTTCTTCCATTCTGACGTTCCTGATCTGAATGAAAGGAGAAAACGATGCAGCAACATTAAATGTTGAGGTACTCAATAGAGGTTATTATAGTTCTTCCTCGAGAACATACTACGTACACAATGTCTAGTAAATCTTAGTTGAAATGTTAGTTAAATTCCTAAAACAAATTACGTGCTTTCAGCCTACAAAAGAATTCCGTATAATTAACGATCTGTTCTTTGCTTTTATAAGTAATTAATATTAATGACCCCTAGGAATAACTTTGAGAAGAAAATCAGTGCATAAACGAAGAACCAATTTATCAGCAAAGCTGAAAAGAAGGTCGTAACCACAGAGCATTAGTATAACAGAGTTATATGTGCCTAAAGCACTATGTCTAATTATGTAATAACTCAAAGAAATGCTTGGCATTTTACTATTTAATCTTTTTAGCATGGTATAAGTTAAGAGTGTGAATGCGGTAGAAAAAGGAAAATAATAAATCATAATAAATTGTGGTATTTAGATGTTATATTTTTATTACAAGACAATGTCGAAGTCTTAAAAATTATCAGAATAATAAGATTTGCATTCATTCAAAAAGTTTTCAAACTTCTGTTCTTTAATAAACGTTTAAATAAATTGTTTGTACTGAAACGTATTAAAAATAGCGAAATACTTTGCATAGCATTTAATCAAACTCGTTTGGAATTAGTGCATGTTTTTGAGTACATCGATGTGTTACAAAAATATTCTTGATCTTCTCTACATTTTTTTTCAAATTTAGGTATTATGAGTAAAATTCGGGGCTTTTATTTGTGATTATTGTATTACGATTAAATTTAGCTTAGTAAGAAAGTTATCCAATCAATTAAATTAGAAACGATTTGATTAATTTTCAGGCGTGATTTATATCTTAATTCATTGATTTGATAATTATTTAGTATTTGAATAAACGTTTTTTTTTTTTTTTTTTTTTTAATTTTTTTTTCAAAGAAACTATTAGTTATAAACTTACCGTCATACTATTTGGTCAAGTTACATATTTTGACATTTTATTCCTTTGTTGTAATTAATTCATCGAAAGGGACAACACTACCGGTGTTGCCTTTGATGCGAACTTAAAACTTAAAATCCTAGTATTCCCCGATCATTCCTTCTACAGTCCTAGCTTTACAATACATGCAAAAACAGGTAACCAAAATTTACTATCACTCTGGCGCGATCCTTGCTCTGTTTGCATTCTCATTCTCTTTCATTGGCGTTTGGGACTTGTACGACCTGTACACAAATCCTTTCACCTGAGGCTTCTGAGGTGTGTCACCAGGTACATCCGACTTTTACATAAGATTTATGGAAGACATCAATCAACAAAATATAAAAAGAATTATTAAAGAATCTAAAGCTTTTCTGCTTTTACCAGTTCCCCCCCCTTATCTTGTTTTATAGGACAACATTCTCTCTACAGGTCACAAAGTTTCAGATGATTTTCCTGACCTGTGGTAACATTTCTAGCGGGTAGAGTCTCTATATTAATCTAAAAAGCTCTAAGTTCGTAGATTTTACTCGAACGATTCGAAAAATCTGTCTCTCTCTATAGGATCTTCCACCCCGTTTCCTAAAATCTAATAATCTCTTTTCAGGTTGTCGCACACACCATCTTCAAGTTTAACTTGAGGGATCAATGCTTCCAAACATTCTTGTAGCAATATTTTACTTAAATATTTCCTTCTTCCTAGCATTTTTTTTACTCAAACTTCCTTTATAGAAATGCTTCTCCCTAATTTCTCTGTCAATACTGATTCTTTAATTATACCAGCCTTAATTCACTTTGTTTCGACTTCTTCGCTTGACTTGATAATCCTGATATATCAACATCAGACATTATTTTCGTAAATTGAACAATGTTTCATCTTTTCTTCAATAATAAAGTTTCATTCACTTATGACTTCAGCTGACTTTTCTTTCCACAATCCCTTTTTTCCAAGATTCCTTTGACGTGGTGCTTTATTTTCAAGTTTAATCTCCAACATCTAGCTCTGCCATTTTCAAACATTTCTTAAAAGCTTTCTGCTCCTCATTGTCTAAACGTTCATTTATGAGCATTGAGGATTTTTCTTTTTCTTATAACTACTCGCATTTAATATTTTAATGTAAGTACATGCGTGACGCATTTTGTACGTCTCTAAAATAACACAAAAAATAATTTAAGTAAGAACAAATATTGATGTATATCATACGTATACCTTTTGTTAAGAACTGATCAAAGTTCTTTAAATAAATCTAAACCGCAAAATATAACACACTACACAAAATTTTAGTCCTTGATCGTATCAAATTTCATTTGTGATTTCCCCTTCATTCGCGAACTACAGAAAAGTAATTACTGTAACTGCATGTTCTTTCGAAACAGGTCTGTTACATACATGACACCTAATCGTTGAGATCCTATTTTTCTGCCTTCTTCAGCAAAAACACCTTCGATATATTTAGGTTCCTCTTCTTGCCGCTCTTTTTGAGGTCGTTTGTATCTGCTTAAAAAGCCTAATGCCTAAGTCGAGAGGAATGTCTTTAGTTTTACTCCTTCTGCGAGGTGTGGTCTCATCAGTGATATGCAAAATTTTTTAGATAATGTTTTCTAAATTTTTGTTCTATATTATTCAAGGGTGCGTTATGCAAAATTTTGGTGTTTCTTCCAGTTATGCTTACCAATTGAAACGATATTGCAAAGGTCACTTCCTTGTTCGCTTGGGTACAAATTACTTACTGCTTATTTTATCTTTTGTATCTACCGCTCTTTTATCAGAATTGTTGCCCAAAATTATCTACAGATTATTAGTTAATGACTTATTTCATAATCATTGTGCATAATAGAACGAATTACAAATGCTTTATTATTTTTTGGCTCGTATGACACAATAGTAATTTCTCTTTTTGGAATCCAAATATATAGGAAACATCTTTTTATTTTTCTACTAGGTAAGAACTCTAATAGAAATTCCCTTTTATTTTATTTAATTTTATTGATTTATTTTTCATTTTTCCAACAAAAGTTGTTTTATCTTTTAAAAGATCCATGGCCAAAGAAAGTGTATCTTTTATACTAATTGTCACATGTCGAATTTCTCTTCTTTCCTTTCCATGGTTGAAGCAAACGATGTGAAATATCCTGTAGTGTTTTTGATTTCTATAACGACCTTCTGGCTGTTGACCACAATAAGCCCCTGAATTACTTACATAAAAGGCTTTTGAATAGGAAAATACAAGCACTTTGAGGCGGTATTTAGCTCGTGTTTTTGGAGCATATTGAATAAAACTGCACCGACCTCTAAATGAAACCAGTATTTCATCTATTGTAGCATGTAAGCCCAAACTATAATTATTTTAGCAGTTTTCAACAAAGCGATGAAGAATGAATCGGTTTGCAACAAGTTTGGCGCATATTCTTCTTTCTGTTCTGGTATTTTATGGTTAAATATAATAACAGACAGCAAAGATAAAAATAGATTGCAATTCTTGATACTTCTAAAAATTTCTAATCCTGTACCATCTGTTGTTTACAATTCAAGAAAATATGCATGATTTTGCTTTTTTATTACCTCTTAAATTAGTAATTCTATAAAGTCTAACCTTTCATTTGTTGTTGAATCTTTTTCATAACGTTGTTTATCATAATTTACTTACATCTTTTTGGTTTCCATATTTGCACATTCGATAATAATTTGAATAACATCACTGGTTAAAAAAACATCGCAAAAGCAATTTTTTCAGCAAGATTTTTTACACAACATTTTCATACTAGGAAAGATCTGTAAAATATTTATTTTTTTTTTTTATTTTTTAGTTTTGCTATATTTATTGGTAAGTGGATTTTTACTCCCCGTTTTTATTTTGTCCTTACCAAAAAACTATTCAGCTCTGATTTAATTTTCTTTCCCAAAATCTTGTTTTGCATTACTTAGTTTTTGCTGTGACTCTGTATCAGAATCACTTTCTTATATAGCTTCATATTCAGATGTACTTAATATTCCAATTTCTTTTCATGGTCAGGTTAGTTACATATGGCCTTAAATTGAATCTCATCATCGGTAAGACGATTTAAGTTTTCACGGGTACACGATCCCTAAAGATGTATTTTTTTTTTATCTGAAAATGTACCTAAACTACTCATGTAAATTTAAAATTTCCAAGAATTTATTTTCAGCAAACAAAATAATCTTTTATACTATCAAAATATAATTACATAATTACACACGTAGCGCATTCTGTTCACATTTGATGAACAGAATGTGAATGTGATTCTGTTCACATTCACATTTGATGCCGAAAGAAAGTTTTCTGCTGTAATAAATTTATAAAAGCCTCTAAAACAACAAGACTGACGTTACGTGACAGGGATATTTCAATGATATTTTAGATGCTTACGTAACTTTGTGGGGAGGCATTCTAAGGTTAACTAGATTCTGTTAACTGTAGATGAACGATTTTATATACCAGCACATGTAATTACAAGTTAATTCTGCCAAAATCAAGGCCTAAATTTAAAAATAAATTGTTTTTCTTTTTTTCATCCAAAGAAATCATCTACGGATCAGTTCCTTTCTTACCTCCCATTACATGATGATCATGATTAACATCTTCTATGAATTCACCAATTTCATCTGACTTTAAATTATTCTCCAAAACGGATCAAAATTAGATATTTGTATCATATCTTCTTTCCGTTTAAAACGTTTGAAGTCCTCTCATATTTAAGTTGTCAAATATTCATGAATAGTTCTCCCTCGATGAAGAGGAAATCATTTATTCTTCCTAAGATTTTCCTCTTACCCACGTAAAACGGAGAGGCCTTTTGTAGCTCTTGTAACAATGATTCTAAAACAGAGGAGATTTTGTTGACCCTTGGCCTGTGAAGGATTGTTGATCTTGTATTCCGAAATCTGTAGTGAACCTCTTACAGCTTTTTCCTGGCTGACAAATAATTTAAACCATTTTTTGCAGATCTTAATATTTTCATTTTTATATCAACGCATAAATGTTGCCTAAAATTAATGGGAATTACCTAGTTTTCATGTAGTTTGATATTGAAATGTATTCCATTGGCTTTATCCCTGTATTCTTTAACAAAAAGAACAGGCTTTCGAATTCCTTAACATTACCTATGCTATCTAAATAATCACTTTAAACAAGCTTTATATATGACACCAGCCTTTACTATAAACCAGAGTAGACACACTTCTGATTCAGAAATATTTGTCAGAGGTATCATTATTTAAGTACGTTTCAATCTGTTATATACTTTGTAAATGATGCACGTTGAGCTTTCATCATAAGTTTCATTCTTTCTATTTATAATTACCTTAATTACTACTATGTATAATATATATGAAACAAATCAATATGATACATTAATTACATTCAAAGTATGATTGAATATAATTCACTTTATTCTTTGGTAAATAGCACACAATATGTTTTCATCTTACATCATTCATTTCTTTTTTAGTATCTTATTTATAATTCGGATATAACTATATATCAAATAAATTAACAATAAATACTACTCAAGAACTAATCATAAAATTAATATTTTATAAAATGAAACATCCTGTGTCTTCATTAATTCATGCATAAATATTCCGAATTTTTATAATTTTCTTCTAATACGAGTGTAAACGGAACGTAAAACTTTTTTACCTCAAAAATATTCACCATTTTGGTAATTTCTCGCTGAGTTGGAGTACTCATTCTCTCTCATTTGCTATTGGGAGCTATGCTCGACACTTTGCTCTTTATATAAATAATGATTTTTTCCCATTTATAACCCACTTCATAAGATTTGAGAGCAAATTATTATATATAAAATTGGATTATTTTGCTTAAGACATTAGCTGGGAACGATGCTGGTAAAATTACAATGTTTACACTGTGAGAATTAAAAATATCTATACACTGGAAACTTTATTTCTATTAATAGCTAATTAGTAATCTTGTATATTATTCCAAAATTATATAAAGAATCAGAAGATGTAGTTTAGCCAGATTCATATAGTAAAAAGGCTTTCGTTCAGTTGATGACAAGTTTTGGACACAAGGATGGCCACGACTACAAAAATAACACAATTTATACAACCCAATATTCTCGGACTGAGGATGTAAGGGCATCCTCTAAGATCACTTGTTATTCTTGTGAAAGGAAAGGACATACAGCAGATTTTGTCCTTCTATCTTTTCCAAAAACAAGAACCGAGTCGATCGCGCAGAGCAATACAGTAAACGCTACTGAACCTAGCGGAACTCAGGATTTTTCAGTCCTAACAGCTAAAATAAGTGTTCCCGTGGAGGCTACAACTAATGTTGCAGAACTTTTGACCGCATCGGTGAAGATTGGCCATCAGAAAGTAAGAGAAATTATGGATTCTGAATCTCAGATTTCAGTAATTTGCGAAGAGTTCACCCGTGGAGTACAATATGAGGGAAATTGACACATTGAAATTACTTCGGAGTTTGGGGAGAAGGAAGTGACTCCCTTAAGAATGTTTGAAATGACCATTGACACATGAGTATGTACTTGCTTATGATTCATTAAAAGAAAATGTGCAGGTATATGGTCTCGAATCACCCTCGGATGTTCTTCACGTTGACAGCGAAGAGAAAAAAGAAGATCCTTCTATAAGTACAGACAGTTCGGTGGAATTATCGTCAACCGAGTCTGGCAATGAGAACGTGACTCAAAGAATCAGATATAGAGCAGAAGAAAGAAGAAAGGGAGTAAATCCTAATCATCAAAATGAAGATGCAGTTAAATCTGCTGCAGGGTATCATGTAATAGCTCCAGATTTTAAATCTGGATCAGATGCTGTGGAACGAAGATGTCAAAGGATTCATGAGTCTAAATTTTTGGGAGGCGATATGAAAAATACTCACTTGGTAAACGGCTTAGATAATGCTCTAGTACAAAAAGTGCGTAATGAAAACTATTACAAAGAAAAAAAGGAGGAAAAGTTAGAGAGTCTTCTTTTGAAACATAAGGATAAAGGAGAATGGAAGAAGAAATTCAATTTAAAACAAAACTGGGAAGATACATTTATCCGCAAGTTTTCAAAAATCGCTATCCAGAGCAAAGAGAGCTCTTTCTTCCAAAGGAAGGTGAATATGCTGACATTGACATTCCTACAACTTTACTAAGAAGCAAAGCCAACTGTTCAAGATATGAATCTCGAATAATATTGACTACTAATGATATTATGATCAGAAAGATAACTGAAGTTTTATCATATTTATAACAAGACTTGCTTCAAAAAAAGGCTAAGAAGAAAGTCAAAAGAAAACTAAAAGTAGAAAAAACTAAAAGATCTATAAGTGGCGATGATAGTATATTTGGAGATATTTTAAACTATGTATTTACTTTGGAAAAGAGAGGGAAAAGAAAACAAGATAAGAATGCAGGTTCTGAAGGAGAGAAATCGTATTTTGCAAAACCAAATATCGGTGACGGAAAACGCAAAAAAGACCCAAAAAGAACGTGTTAATGAATGGAATAATATTTTATCATCCAAATAAGGTGAAAATGCTAAAGATCGATCCAAGGTTAAACTCTAGCTTGCTGTACATAAAGGGGATGATAGCATATTGAAGGCAAAATTAACCAGCAAACTGGAAAAAGATATGCCTGAAAGTTATGCTGAATGCTATCCTAGTGATCCAGAAGAATACAGTGAATATATGAAAAACAAAGAAGCTTTTCCAATGGCTGCTTTTCGATAAAGCATTAAAATGGCTGATTGCAAAATAACTAGGGGATCTAGAACTGAGGAAGTACTTCGTTCAGTTACGTATTGCTGATATTAACAGAAAGGGTATAAAATCTTGTGAAGAGGTTAATGGTCTTCTATTTAATCCAAAGCAGAAGAAAAGCAATTCAATACCTTCTTTTCAATCCTCTATATGTTTTCTTTGAATATATTTATAGTATCAATATGATACATACTTCATGAAATAAACAATATCTGAACTCAGGAAACCTCATTCGTGCTCAGTGTTAGTATTTTCGTTCCTTTTCTTCTATCCTCATTCCCATCGTTGAAACAAAATTCCATCATACTATAAGAACGCAATTCACTGACAATTGCTGTATTCTGATACAAAACTTTCTCGTTTCGAAGGACCCTCGATGAGCGTTCTTGAGACAAAGCTGTATCAATAAAAGCCCCATTACTTTTAGATTGGTGTGTATTTTACTAAGTTCATTCCTCTGTCAAAATTTTTCTCTTCTGTAGTTCTTCCCTCTTTATTTCTTTCTTGGAAGTTTTTCTTTGTATCTTTCTTCTTACGGGTATCGGATAGAATATACAGGTTGAAATGGTCTATCGGTCGGCTGTGTTAACCTGGGCTTGATTGCGAAATGGTTTGGATAACATGTTCGTTAAATCAGTGGAGATTCTTACTTTTATAAAGGAAATTGGCCCAGAATATTGATTAGGAAAGTAGTAAACATGACTGCAGGCAAATGCTCCCGGCATCAAAAGTGAAGATACTTTGGGTAATATTTAATTTTTGTAATATTAATATTTAGAAAGTTGTTACAATGCATTTTCAAGACATGTCCAAATCAATACATTTTCCAAATGACCGAATCTCTAATATAGTAAGGTATTTATTCATACATAGCAAACCTTTATTCAAGCATCTAAAATGACTTTAATGAAAATTATATTAAATCAGCCAAAATGATTTGCTGATATTTCTTACCTTTGTAGTCACATAACAGCTTGAACTAAGTTCATTAGACTATATTTCCTAAAACAAGAAACGGCAATCCTTGCTATTTAAAATACAATGATTAAATGGGATGGATAACTGGAAAAATGGGATGGAGTAAAAATTGTTACTTCATGTGTTCCAGTGTGTAATTCTAGAGAAGATTGAATGATTATTTAGTTTACGTTTATAAGCAACACTAGGGCTATTAGTGACGGATCTCTTACTGAACCATGGTCAAGTGACAGGGACGACACCCGGATGAAACTTCAGCAGGCACCTAATTTCTTAACACACTATTAAAATATATTTTAACTGTCTCTGACATTTTGAATCCTACCAAAATATATTCTAGATGCATTTTAATGAAACAATGAGCTATATTATTTCAGAAGCTATTATCAGTTCATTCGTATTTCATTTGCTTCTTTTAAATGTTCGTTCTACTTAATCAACATTAAAATTTATGTAACTGTGTTTTAAATCAATTAATTTGTAAATATTAAGGCAGCATTGTAAAATAGAATCTCATAATTTATAAAATATAAAATATTTATGATTTGTGAGTATTTATTACTATCATAATTATTTTATACATATCATTACTACTATAAGCATTAGAGTCAAAATATTTTGCTGATACATATTATTTTAGTTAATGCATATGTTAAATTATGTAAACTTTTACATTCCACAATTATAAGCAAAACAAATTCTTATACTTACCGTGCAAATAAGCTAAGTTACGCATCAGAAAATTATAATGCAGGTTTATGTGTAAATTGATTAATATAGATTTTCATTTGTAATATCCTCTACAAATGTTAAATGGATTTGCTTCTAGAAATGTTTCAAATGTTTCTAATCCAATTTAAACCTAGATTTTAATACGAACTTTTTCTGAATTTGTTTGAATAATTGCTTTAGGTAACATTTGCACACAACAGTTTCTTAAAATTCCTAGACCATTTACCTCAAATCAATTAGAATACAAAATTTGGTAAACATACTATTTATTTATTGAATAAATTAAAGAGATAACACTATTTCTATAATAGATTCTTCTTTAAATACTCCTTTCATTTAAATTCACTCTTTATAAAAGTTTTCTTAAGTAACATAATACAATAAACTAAATTTTATTATACAAATTGAAGTATTTTA
This sequence comes from Nephila pilipes, assembly GCA_019974015.1. Classification (NCBI taxonomy): domain Eukaryota; kingdom Metazoa; phylum Arthropoda; class Arachnida; order Araneae; family Nephilidae; genus Nephila; species Nephila pilipes. Next base: position 121,115 of record BMAW01108955.1, on the reverse strand, counting down.
CACTCATGTAGTAGTTATTCTTTTGGTTTACTTTTAGCTACATTTTCAATTTAAATTTATTAACAAAATAAAGTTTGCAAATGATTGATTATGCAGTTTATTATTTTCAAAATCTGTATAACTAAGTATATTTATATAAAATGGTACTTTTGGTCAGATGAAACAACTGTGTCTATAAATTTTAGTAACTTTGATTAAGTGATTGTGGTGAAGAGGTCAAGTGCGTTTACAGTTGGCTTTGTAGCCATAATTGAATAATTTTAGCTATTGGATCGGATCATTATCGTGTTTGAAGAAATGAAACTCGATCTTATTAACTTTCAGCCCTTTGCTTTAAATTATTTTTAGAACATTCAAGTATTGGTTTGTATCATCTATCAAATTGTGCACTAAACGTCTCTAGCACCATTTAGTGACATGCAGCCCTTACACTAGTGCAGAGCCTCCTCCATGTACTTATTGTGAATCATATTTTAGAAGCAACTCACTGTTAAACTTACCAAATATAACATAGCCACATCACTTTAAAACATTATATTTGCTCTCATAATTGAATACAACCTGATTTGAAGTCTAGAGACTTTGAAATATAATTTGCAACAATGAAAGTATTTCTTCTGGTTTGGTTAAAAGTAAAATGTTTTCTTGTCCATGACCATTAAAGCCTGTAGTATTCTTCAAATTGTTTCTGCAGACCAATTCTACTATATCGTAGAAGATATGGAAACAATTTTGGAGCACTCACCTATGGATTTTGTCACTATTCATTGAATACTTCTCTTGGTTCTTTATCCAGGATCTCTTTCGTCCTCTTACGGGAATACTTTTAGTGTGCCCGATTTTTAAATTTTGTTATTTGAACACCTCAGAGCTTCGCTAAGCTATTTCTTCCAATGTTTCAATACCTTCATCAGACATTTTAAATGACATCTCTAACTTGAATTGCAGTTTCTGGAGACAATTTCCGAATATTAAAAATTGATATTTCTGCAGAAACTGATATGTGGAATCTAATTCTAATATCAGTAAACATAAAGCTCAAGTAAAATAGTGGTAGTTAAATTATCAAGTTGTGGTCATTTTTCTTACGAAGTACATACTTAATTTTCTGACATCAATTCATTGTCATTTAGTCAGAGATACAATTTTATTATTATAATACTTTATGTTTATATATTTTGGTGTGTGTATATATGTGTCATCGTGTGTATAAAATTAACTCAATTCAATTTTATCACTTAAACGGTTCAATTTAATTTCAATCACATTTAGTAATTTAAATATTAAAAATCACAAATAGTTTCATGATTAAATTTTATGGATATTCTTGAAAACATATTATAATATTAAAAGGAGGAAAAATTTATTTTTCTTTAATTCTTTAAAATTACTAAGCAGAGTTAGACAATCATTAGTTTAATACGAAGCTAAATTATAATCTATTCAGATATTGATCACTAAAGCGAAATATATCTGAAAACCAGCTAAAATTTGTTTAAAAGTTGGTTGCGTTTAAAAATATTTTCTTTCATGGAATTCAACTTCATCCTTTACAGTTTTAAATATCGAAAATTTTGAGCACATTTATGACTTAACTGTAATTAGCATATAAGTTCGAAAACATAAGTATATATTATAAAATAGAATAGAATTGAAAGAAATTATCTTTCTTTTCTAAATCTGAAAGCATTAAAAACCAGATTTCATTCGTGATTTTAATGACAGTCAAAATTAAAAACTATTTAGGTGAATGAATAAGGCAGATGGTAGTTGAAGAACGAGTGCTGGGGTATATGGAACATTTGAGATGAAGTAAAAACAATCAAAGATTAAAAGGGAACATAGAGAAAAATTCAAAGTAAAAAGTTGGGAGGAGAAACGAGAAGTCAACTAGGGAGAAAATTTGGAATGAAACTTTCACTCAGAAATGAGAATGAAATAAGAAAAGGAAAGCAGAGTAACGGAATATTCATCATCAAAAGCACTTGTTTCGGTTGACTGAGGCTTATCGAATTTTTATTTCACTAAAACTCATTAAAGAAATATTATCGCGAGTTGTGATGAAAATGACATAGGGTTAACATCCTGATTTTTAAGTATTTATATCTTGATTTTTCATATAGCGTATTAAGATACTCAGAAAAATTTGAAAATCACTGACTGGAAATTTTCTCTTCAGAAAAAGCCATTTTCTCCTTTCGAATGATTGCTATTCATTTTCGATTTAGAAAAGATCATTCTTAATGAGCTTCCGAATGAATGAAAATACATATTTAATCTATGAAGGTTTGAATTCATTGAGCTGAAATCTTAAGTTAATATTTCTCCCATTACTTACTGTTAATCATTCTCGCAGAAATAAATTCTTCATTAAGAATGGATTAAATTTATAACAAATAGCATAAGAAAATCAGAAAATCGGAAGAAAAGCTTGAAAAATTGTATGCAGAATCATTTAAATAAAAAGGTAGTTTGCAGTTTTTAAAAACAATAATTAATTAACATTAAAATAAAATATTTAATGTTTTTATACCTTATTAGAAAATTAGTTTTATTTTTGTGAAATAATGAACTATTTGAATTCTTTTGTCTGCTTTAGTCAAATGCTTGGCGAGTTCGAACCGTGATTATATATTATATATGTTAAAATTCTTTATGGTACTAATCCTCTTAATAACAATACTTTTATTAAAGTTACTAATAGTTATATTATATTCATAAAATCAATCAGGAATTTTATTTGCGGATATAGGTTATAAGATATTGAAAAATTTTCTCATATTTTTAATACTTAAATTTCATAAAATAACTATTAAATTTAGAATGCTGCCTAATATTTTCAATGATGCAACACAATGCTTGTAAAATCTTACAATATTTAACAAATACCTTAGATTTCTTTGATAAGATTTATAACTAAAATGATTATGAAACTATTATATGATAAAACATTATGAATTTATAAATAAGACTGAAAATTGTTTGTTTAGATTCTGTAATAAGTAATGCAGAGGAGTTTGATTTTAAGGTCTTATAGAACGGTAAAAATTAAAATTAATACTCCATATTTTGGAGAAACAGAGATTGTGTGATACTTTTCAGAAAATTATATTTTATTATAGGCGAAAATATAAATACACTCAAAGGAATACCATAGTGGACCATCTATTATAATAGTCCAGTCTTGTGCATTATTTATCTTCAATTTAAGAACAAATCTTTGTAGAAAACAATAAAATTATTTTCTTCATAAGATGACCTTATAGTTTTCAAAATAATTTTACTCCGGTTTAAAGCCAATTCATCATTTTATCACCTTTTTAGTATGATTAAAATCAACGTAAATTCTTATGAAAATGAATATTAAAATTAATTTAAAGCTTTAGATAATTGGGTTATTAATAGAGATTTTGACAGAGACAAAGTAATTAATAACATTTCATAGCAATTTAAATTTAAGATCTGTAGAAGCATATTATAGGCTATTCTAGAAAAATAATTTAAGATTTAAAATATTAAATGAATAAATTTTAATGAAATAAAATTCTTTCTTTTTCTTTTTCTTTATAATCTAATTAGTCTTATTAATTGTTTTTAAATTTGTTACAATAACATAAAAGTCCCTTTCTCTATCTTTCGAAATTTAGATGTATTATTCTTAATTATTCTTCCGATTAAAGAAGGTGATAGTACCATTATGTTTCTTGACTTATTTTGTTGTCCGTAATTTAAATGTAAGACTAAGATGGCGTAATTAAACATTTTAAAGATAACTGAGTTATACCTAAATTTATTCATAACATTATTTTCTGTTTTAGAGTTTGTTATTTTTATGACATAATTTTAGATGAGTTTGGATTATAATTGAAATTTTCTCATATTATTTCTTGCTTTTATTTTGATTAAATTCTAACTTTAATTCTTATTTTGCTGTATTATGTGAGTTCCTTTTATTTAAATGAATTATTATTTGCGAAGGTTTGATCATTAGAACATGTTGAAGGAACCTAGTCAAGGAATTTGCTTTGTTTCCACTTTTTGCACTATATATTTTCTTGTTACTAATTTTATTTCTTTATTTTTCCATTACTAATTAATAATTTTTGATTTTCCATGCATTGGAAAAATTTAATTAAATAATTTTAATTACTTTACGATTCTTCGTTATAATCATTTTATATATTCAATATTGTTCAGAGTATTATGTATATGTACCTCTATAACACAAAAATGACGCACTATGAAGGAATTGTCCAAGGAGACAAAGTCTGCTGAATGAAAAATTATTTTGTAGAATGATTAAAATTTGAAAATTTAATGATTTTATTTCAAATTTACATAGTTACAGTAAAGCTTAATAGTTGCGGTCAGCTCTAGCCTGGATGCAAGAAGCTGCCACACGACTTATCATATAGTGATAAAGCTCCTGATAGCCTCCTGCTGTAATTCTTGCCCAAATTTGCTCCAAATGTTGTTCGTCATCAACATTCCTAGTAGATGCAGATTACCCCATCCTATGCCAGATTGATATAAATTAGAAGTGTTTTGATAATCTGCAAGACAGTTAAGCTAGCAGCAAGTGGCGTATTATCTTGCTGAAAATAAGGCCAGGTACTGCGCAGGAACAGTAGCAAACAGGTCTCAGAATGTCATCGACGTACCATGTGCTGTAAAGTGTGCCTCTAATGACAGGCAAAGGGGACCAGCTATCAAGGGAAATTACTCCCCAGATTATAACTCCTGTTTCAGGGCCTGTGTGAATTGCAATAGGGAACGCAGAATGGGCACGCTGCCCTGCGTCTGAGACACGTCTTCGACGATCAACAGGACACATTTGGAAGCGGGATTCGTCGCTAAATACTATACGTCTCCAGTCAGCATTGTTCTAACCTGATCGAGCGAATACCACTGTAATCTGGCTCTACAGTGTGCTGGCATGAGTGGTAGGTGGCGTAGCGGTTGATACGAGCATACATTTCGCTCTATCAACCGTCTCTGAATGGTCATGGGGGATACTCGTGTGTGGGTCGCAAGTCTGATGGTTGATAAAGATGGTTCAGGTGCTGTTACAGCTAATCTCACACAATTCTGTCCTCCTGATCTGCTGTGGACTGAGATCGACCGCTTCCATCATGACGCTGAAATCTGCCAATGTCCACCCATTCCTGCTAGCAGTTTCTAATCGCCGCATCGAGAGCACCCATAAGAGAGCGATTCTCTAATTTTCCCTACCTACCTCTTTCAATCCAATTATACGACCTATTTAAAACTCTGACAGTTGCTCGTAATGAGCTCGAATTCTGTGGTGAGACATTTTTTCATTCGATGAAAGGTATCCATAAAATTTGACCATCAGTTTGAGAATCACTTCTTATATACACCTGCTGAGTGAGTTTCAACGTAATGCTGTAGCTCGTTGTCTTGATTGGACGCAAATTTGAACCATATGCATGTTTGGTTCAAATGTTTCCGCATATGAAATTTCATTACAGTCCGGCAACTCCTTCTAAGGTGCAATTTTTTGTATATTATATATATATATATATATATATATATATAGTTATTTTTCCTTTTTTATTTATATATTTATTTTTATTCATTATTAATTTTTTTATATTTTTATTTAAAATGTTTTTCTAAAAACATTTTCTTATATTTAATTATGAAATAGTTTGATAGATGGCGTTACAATATTCGGTTTCTTAGAATTTTTAAATTTGTTATTAATTATGAAATTTATTTTGAATTTTTTTTGTTTAATATTTGTATTTGTAAATTTTGAGTCGAAATTTTTGTTTCAGTATTCCTAGTAATTTGTGCTAGTTAATGATTTTTGGTTGGTTTTTCTGGAATCTAATGTTGGTACTCACTCACTCACACACACAAACACAACACACACACACACACACACTGGAC
>BMAW01108955.1:76512-115174 GCA_019974015.1 Nephila pilipes | reverse complement strand
AGACAGACAGTAATTAAAATTGGTTTCTTAGACTTTATTGTTTACATTTTGAGAAGGTTTAAAAATATTTTCTCCATTTTTGAAGATGGCATGGCGTTTATCTTCGTAGCCAGTTTTTGAATAATTTTTTTATATTTTTTCAAGCAATTTCGGTGATGGGCATTTAATAAGGAGTAAATATTTTTTCTCCATTTAATTTGTTTATGTTAAGCAAATATATAAATTTGAGTGAATTTCTTTGTAATATTGTGTATAGTATTTATATTCGTAGAGCATTATATTTGGAAAATTTTGATTTTCCTCTTAAATTTATATTTTTGATTTTTTCATATTCGGTTTTTAAAGTTTTGTTCCCTTGATGTACGTACAATTTATGTTTTCAGGATTTTCAAATTTATAACTTTGTTGTTACAACATCTTTCAAAATATATATAAATTTAATGGTGTTATTTTGGCCTATCGATCTATAATAAACCAGCTTAACAGTTTGAATCTTTTTATAACATTAAACATATTCTTCTCCATTTTACTATTCAAATTTTTTTTAAGGTTTCTAAATTTTTCTAATTTCTTGATATTTGTTTTATATTTCTATTTCCCTAATATATATATATATATATATATATATATATATATCTAAATATCTGCATTTTCAAATTTCTAAAGATTTCCTTTTTTGCTTCATACTTAATACAAGCGCTAAAGAAATGAAAAGTATCCCAGCTTTTCAAAACATTAAGAACCGTATACTTATATGCATACGAAAGGAATTCATATATCATTGTTTTATTTGGAAGGGGAAAATATGTGTCAAAATAATATACACATATTACAAATACATTTCATATGCATATTTTTAAAATTAAATTCTGGAAATGAAATAAATTATTCACAATTATTTGATTAAAAGAAAACAAACAGTATCGAGATTAAGAATATGAAGAAATTGCTCAGGGTTTTAGATACTCAATACTCGGTTTCATGTTTCTTCTAAATTTCGATTTTTTAATACTAACATGGAGATAAAAGGATAAGGAATTTCCCTTTACTTTAAGAAATCATTTTGCCATCCTCCTTTTGTTTGTACTTTTATTACGATTTTACCGTAACTGAGTACCTTTTGGAAAGAATGTTTAAGTGAAAATGGTAGTATTAGTTTTCCATATTTTTCTAAAATTTGGAAATATTTGAAAATTTATGGAATTTTATATATTGTTATTGAGAGTATTAAAGCTTATATTTTAATTCTGTACCTCAAAATTTTTTAGAGTACTCGGTCATCTAATGACAGGGAAATTGATTTAAAGAATTATATTATTCGTAGTTTTTCATTTTAAGTCCTGTGAATTTCATAAGAGTGAGATGATTTTTATTTAATCTTATAACATAAATGGAATGTTAACTAAATATATGAAAAATGAGACATGATTCATGAAATAAATTATAATGTCTTTTTGAAATAAACAATAATTGTATTTATAGAAATATTTTTTAAAAGGAAAATTGCTTAAAATCATTAAGACGTCAGAATTTTCATAAAAATGGAGTTCCTTGACAAATTTATTGGAAAAGTATGTTGCACTGCCTCGTACACTCAGTGTGAGGTTATATATACTTGTTTATATTCTATTTTTCCATCTACGCAACATAAAATAAATTTACAAAAATGATGCAATAGAGTTAAAGTATATTTTTAATTGTTGATAAGATTGGACAACAGTTAATAATCTTCTTTAACATTGCTTTTATTATAGTATGAGTAAGGATCGGAGATACAAAAAGTCTAAAGATCGAGGACCATTGTGTTGCTGAAGCTATAGCCTAACAAAACACAAGAGAAGTGCTAAAATAGTTTTGAGAAAAATGAGTTGGGAAAGATTGAACAGGAAGAAAGAGAGAATTGAGCAGGCGACGTGAGTTTTGACGGATTGAAAACGAAGGTGTTTGTTTGGAATGGAATTTTTGCAGTTAGAATGTGTATTTGGCTTCTACAGCTTCTTTACAAAGATTAATTCAATGTGGAATTTTTTTTTCATTGAAAATAAATTGTTTTACTCTTGTAGTCGTGATAATCCTTGTGTCCAGAACTTGCCATAAGTTGAACGAACGTATTTTTATTGGCACAGCCGGTAGAATAGAATTGGTGCCGAATTGATTGGATTTTGCAAAGGTAAGAGCTCATTTATGCTCTCTCTGAATTTTGCAAAGGTAAGAGCTCATTTATTACTGTAAATGCTCTCTCTAATATTTTTTTGTAATTTCTTTTGTGTACGTGATAGTGAAACTCCAGTTCCCATTGTATATCTATACGAATTTATCATATTCAGTCTTTCCTTTCGTATGTGCGATAGTGAAGTTCCAGTTTTCATTGTGTGTATATTTGTACAAATTTGTCATATTACGTCTAAGATTTTATTTGGTACACCAGCGCCGTGAGGTTATTAAACTAGGAGTGTATTCTTATGAACTTGTTCTGTATTGGCATCATGCCAATTCATTTTTAACTGTTTGCATATAATGGTTTTAATAAGAATAATTCTTATTTGTTTATTTTTTTTTGTGTGTATAACGTATCATCGCTTATGCCTCTTTTAAAAAGAGTAATTACAACAGAATTGTGAAGTTCAGTTAGCCTCTTAACTTAATGTTTGAATTTGTGATTGCGTTTTTGATTATTCTTACATTTGGAATTCCTATAGTAAAATTATGCTTGGAAACGAATTAATTTTTTTAAAAAAAATTATTGGAATGCTCTATTAAATAATTAACATTTTATAATATTTTATTCAATAATATTTATTTTATGGAATGCTTCATAAAATAAATAATAGTAAAATAAATAATAAAGAATGCGTTAATATACAATTTTGAAGCAGCGATAAGAAATAAAACTTACTGCTATTGTTCATCTTGTATTTCTCATGGTATTATTTGTTCGTTTAACTTTATTTGTTCTAATAAGAAATGAAATCGTCTACTAATCTGTATTCCTCTTAATATTATTTATTTGTTTAATTGTTGAATATATTTAATTTAGATATAACTTTGGGGAATTTTTGGCTAAAATTTACAGGAATAATTAAGGAATATTTTTATTCTGGATTTAAAGGTTAGTCGCCTTATATTTAGACTTGTTTGTTTCTCTATTGAGCATATTAATAGACATGGCATTTTTGAAAAGAAATTGAAAATTTTACCTACAGTCTCTGGTATTTGAGTTAGGAGAAGATCTGAAACCCATTCTCATGATAATCGATTTGGTCAACTTAATACAGATTAAAAAGTATTACAATGAGGAAGATGCTAAAGCTTTACTGGATGCGATAGTGGGTGTCAGACTGGAAGAGGAAAAACAGACATGAGTAGAAGAAAGGCAGAGAGAACATGAAGATAGACAGAAACAGGAAGAAAGACAAGGGCAAAAGGATAAGGGAACGAGGAAGACAGAGACAAAAGGAGGATAGACTGAGGGAAATAGAAAGACAGAGAAAACAGAGACAAAAGAAGGAAAGACAAATGGAAGAAAGACGGAAGGAACAGGATAAATGGAATTTGAGTTGGAAAAATTGAGAATAGACCAACAGGGAAAAGCATATTCGGACAGTTCTGTGGGCGAGAAACCTGAAAAACGTAGCACTCCATATCATGAGTTAGCTAAAACGATGGCGAGGTTCGATCCAAGGAATGATGATATATCTCTTTATTTATCCTTGTTTGAAAGACAAGTGAAAAGGATTTATGTTAACTCCAAGGACGGGGTTTCAGTATTACTCATTATTTAGTACAATCAATTGTTCTGGAATCAATATAGAATTTCGACAACTACTAATACATTAATGGTATTCTATTGAAAATATTGAGATTTAGTTCATAGGAAAAATTTTTAGAAAGAAACTCGTTCAGCAGCAGAAGAGCCCTGAGAAAATACAGAGGGTTTTCGTTTTTGAAATAACTAAATATTTTCAGGAGTGGATTGATGGACTTACTTTTAAATGAATACTTTTGAGAAGTTGAGAGATTTGGTTATCACAGACCAAGTAAAGAAACGAGTTCCTTCCGAGATTAGGAAACACTTCCTGGATGAATCGGTGAAATTAATATCCAGTAAGAAGCAGGAAGAGAAGCTAGATGAACATGAAGTGTTCGAAACGGAAGCAGATTTTCTAACTTAATGAATAAGTGGGAAAAACGGGAAGACAAGCGAGGTCAATTGCCTTTCCCTAAGGAAAAAAGAATGCGGAAGGAATGCAGAATATTAAAAATCATCGACCTTCCAACAACATTTGGAATTCAAGGCATCAAACGCAATATTCTAGGACTGGGGTGTAAGGACATCCTTTAAGTTCAATTGTTATTCTTGTGAAAGAGAAGGACATACAGCACGATTTCGTCCTTGTAAGATCCCTCAAAAAAAGGGAATCAAGTCGAACGCAAAGGGCAATATAAAGCTACTAAAAGCTTCTAAACCTAGCGGAACTCAGGATTTTTCAGTCCTAACAGCTAAAATAAGTGTTCCCGTGGAGGCTACAACTAATGTAGCAAAACTTTTGACCACATTGGTGAGGATTTGCCATCACAAGATATGAGAAATTATATATTCTGGATCTTAAATTTCGGTATTATTCGAAGAGTGCACCTGTGGAGTACAATATGAGGGATATTGAAACATTGAAATTGCTTCGGCGTTTGGGGAGAAGGAAGTGTCTCCCTTACAAATGTTTGAAATGACTGTTGACGACAGAGCACATGAGTATGTGCTAGTGTTACGTGCAGTATTGAAAAAACTAGCTCGGAATTTCTATGCAATTCTCTAGCACACACACACACACATAAATAGTCTGCAGTAATATTATGCAAGCAAAAATATCATTTACATTTAAAAAAAAATATGAAGGACTGTTGTGACACAATTATGAATAACAAGAAAAGAAACCATGTAGAATGAACATAGGGATTGATCCAGGTACTCAGAATTTCAATCAACACAGTCTATATGACCAACCTTGAGTGCCCGCGGTAACCTAGTGGTCATGGTTTCAGATTCGTGACCGGAGGTTTTCGTTCAGTTGCGGGTTCCATCCTGGGCCGCAAAAGACCCGCCGTGTAGCCGGGACTCATATACGTCAAATCTGTCGGGGCTCAAAGTCTTTTCGTGGCGTTGTGCGGAAGTTAGGAGAGGGAGGTGCTAGTTCAGGTGTCGTCCTCGTCACTTAACCGAGGTTCAAAATTAGGAGGTCAGTTTCCAGTAGCCCTCGTGTTGTTCCTAGTGCGAAGATAAATGAAAACTAAACTAAACTGAACTAAAAATGACTAACCTTGATAAGGCCTCAGCATTATCCATGTTGAGGGCCTTTTCGAAATGTTATGGTGAGATTATACAGTTGCAATGCTAGTCCCCACCTTTATAATTTTGCTCCATGAGGTGCACTATTGATTAAATATGTTAAAGGGTTGTGATCAGAAATGACCTGGTTCCGAATTTCACATACCCAAGTATCGAACTTCATCAGTGCTTTCATGAAACAAAATGCGTCTTTCTCAATTCTAGACTATTTAGATTTTCCATCCTTTTCCTCAGTTCTAGATCCCCTAGTTATTTTGCAATCAGCCATTTTAATACTTTATCAAAAAACAGCCTTTGTAAAAGTTTCTTTGTTTTTCATATATTCACTGTATTCTTCTGGAGCACCAGGATAGCATTCAGCATAACTTTCAGGCATATCTCTTTACAGTTTGCTCGTTAATTTTGCTTGCAATATGCTATCATCCGCTTTATGTACAGCAAGCTAGAGTTCAACCTTGGATCGATCTTTAGCATTTTCACCTTTTTTGGATGATAAAATATTATTCCATTCATTAACACGTTCTTTTTGGTTTTTTTTGCGTTTTCCGTCACCCATATTTGGTTTTGCAAAATACGATTTCTCTCCTTCAGAACCTGCATTTTTATCTTGTTTTGTTTTCCCTCTCTTTTCCAAAGTAAATACATAGTTTCCAATATCTCCAAATATACTATCATCGCCACAGAAAGAGCTCGCTTTGCTCTGGATAGCGATTTTTGAAAACTTTCGGATAAATGTATCTTCCCAGTTTTGTTTTAAATTGAATTTCTCCTTCCATTCTCCTTTATCCTTATGTTTCAAATGAAGACTCTCTAACTTTTCCTCCTCTTTTTCTTTGTAATAGTTTTCATTACGCACTTTTTGTACTAGAGCATTATCTAAGCCGTTTACCAAGTGAGTATTTTTCATATCGCCTCCCAAAAATTCAGACTCATGAATCATTTGACATCTTCGTTCCACAGCATCTAATCCAGATTTAGAATCTGGAGCTATTACATGATACCCCGCAGCAGATTTAACTGCATCTTCATTTTTATGATTAGGATTTATTCCCTCTCTTCTTTCTTCTGCTCTATATCTGATTCTTTGAGTCACGTTCTCATTGCCAGACTCAGTTGACGACAATTCCACCAAACTGTCAGTACTTATAGAAGGATCTTCTGTTTTCTCTTCACTGACAACGTGAAGAACATCCGAGGCTGATTCGTGACCATACACCTGCACATTTTCTTTTAATGAATCATAAGCAAGTACATACTCAAGTGTCAATGGTCAATTCAAACATTCTTAAGGGAGTCATTTCCTTCTCCCCAAACTCCGAAGTAATTTCAATGTTTTCAATTTCCTCATATTGTACTCCCCAGGTGCACTCTTCGAATAATACCGAAATTTAAGATCCAGAATCTATAATTTCTCATATCTTGTGATGGCAAATCCTCACCAATGTGGTCAAAAGTTTTGCTACATTAGTTGTAGCCTCCACGGGAACACTTATTTTAGCTGTTAGGACTGAAAATTCCTGAGTTCCGCTAGGTTCAGTAGCGTTTACTGTATTGCTCTGTGCGTTCGACTCGGTTCTTGTTTTTGGAAAAGATAGAAGGGCAAAATCTGCTGTATGTCCTTTCCTTTCACAAGAATAACAAGTGATCTTAGAGGATGTCCTTACATCTCCAATCCGAGAATATTGTGTTGTATATATTGTGTTATTTTTGTAGTCGTGGACATCCTTGTGTCCAAACTTGTCATCAACTGAACGATAGCCTTTTTACTATATGAATCTGGCAAAACTACATCTTCTGATTCTTTATATAATTTTGGAATAATATACAAGATTACTAATTAGCTATTAGTAGAAATAAAGTTTCCAGTGTATAGATATTTTTAATTCTCATAGTGTAAACATTGTAATTTTACCAGCATCGTTCCCAGCTAAAGTCTTAAGCAAAATAATCCAATTTATACATAATAATTTGTTCACAAATCTTATGAAGTGGGTTATAAATGGGAAAAAAATCATTATTTATATGAAGAACAAAGTGTCGAGTATAGCTCCCAATAGCAAATGAGACAGAATGAGTACTCGAACTCAGCGAGAAATTACCAAAATGATGAATATTTTTGAGATAAAAAAGTTTTTACGTTCCTTTTACACTCGTAATAGAAGAAAATTATAAAAATTCGGAATATTTATGCATGAATTAATGAAGACACAAGATGTTTCATTTTATAAAATATTAATTTTATGATTAGTTCTTGAGTAGTATTTGTTGTTAATTTATTTGATATATAGTTATATCCCAATTATAAAAAAGATACTAAACATATTGTGTGCTATTTACCAAAGAATAAAGTGAATTATATTCAATCATACTTTGAATATAATTAATATATCATATTGATTTGTTTCATATATACTGCTGTTTGTAGAAAATGCAACACCATGAAAGAATCATCAGAATCAAATGAAATTTAATGCAGAAACGACTTGTACTGATACAAATAAATGATGAAATTTTCAAAACAAAAGAAACAAATTAAGCGTCCGAAATCAGTATTTGGTGCAGCCACCATGCGCTGCAATAAGTGCTGCTATACGACGTGGCATGGAGTCAAACAGATGTTGAATATCTGCTTGAGGAAGAGAATTCCATATCGCTTGTATGCGCAACCAAAGTTCGTCTTTGGAAACTGCAGGACGCGGATCACGAGCGAGACGCCGACCAACCATATCCCACACGTGCTCAATAGGCGACATATCCGGTGAATAAGCAGGCCAAGGAAGAAGTTGCATGCGTTGTGCTGAACAGAAGTCTCGAACAGTCCGCGCAACATGTGGGCGTGCATTATCCTGCTGAAAGATAGCTCCAGGGATGCCTTGAAGGAAAGGAACGACTTCGGGCTGTAGCACTTCACGGACGTACCTGTTGCTATTGAGATTACCCTCAATTCGTATCAAATTGGATCGTCCATGATACGAAATCGCACCCCAGACCATAACTCCGGGTGTTCGACCACTATGTCGTTCAATAATACACTCAGGAAGGCAGCGTTGACCGGCATAACGTCTAACACGAACACGGCCATCATGGGTCCACAAATTGAAGCGTGATTCATCTGAAAAGACAACTTGGTGCCAATCAGCTCGCCTGTCTCTGTGCTCAAGAGCCCACTGCCGACGCAGCCGTCGATGATTCGCCGTGAGGGGAATCCTGTATAAAGGCACCCTTGCACGCAATCCACGGCGCAGCAGACGACGACGAATTGACGAAGCCGACAATTGTACACCTGTAGCAGTAGACCAACGTGCTGCCAGCTGCCTGGAGGAAGCTATGCGATCATTCACCGCCATGCGGAGCAGGTGTCGATCATCGCGCTCTGACGTCACCTTCTGTCGTCCAGTGCCTGTTTTTCGAGTTGTTCGGTGCTCGTCGGTCCACTGCTTCCAAACTCGCATCACTGTGGAACTGTTCCGCTGCATACGAGCTGCTATTGCGCGATAGGAAAATCCTCCTTCTCGAAGGCCGATTATCCTCCCTCGTTCAAACTCCGTAAGTTGCTTGAATTTCTTATTCTTCCGTCGTGGAGGCATACTCAGGTCTCACTAAACGTTTGCCACTAACAAATAATCATAGACTTTTTTCAACGTCCCGCTACAGCACTTTATTTATACGCTTTCAGCATCAATTCAGAGGGCGCTGCGCGCGCCGCGCACGCGCGATGGCTCTGAAACTTTATTAATTTGCATAATATCCTATAATTGACATTTGCTGCGAATTTCATTTGATTCTGATGATTCCATCATGGTGTTGCATTTTCTACAAACAGCAGTTTATAATACTGAACAATATTAATATGGTATAAAATGAATAGAGATTCGAAGAATCAAAGTAAATTAAAAATTATTTAATTAAATTTTTTTCCAATGTACGGAAAATTTTAAAAAAAATTATTAATTAGTAATGGAAAAAAATAAAGAAATAAAATTAGTAACAAGAAAAATATATATAGTGCAAAAAGTGGAAACAAAGCAGTTCCTTGACTAGGTTCTCTGATTTAACATGTTCTAATGATCAAACCTTCGCAAATAATAATTCATTTAAATAAAAGGAACTCACATAATACAGCAAAATAAGGAATTAAAGTTAGAATTAATCAAAAATAAAAAAGCAATAGAAATAATATGAGAAAATTTCAATTATAATCCAAAACTCATTCAAAATTATGTCATAAAAATAACAAACTCTAAAACAGAAAAAATAATAAATGTTAAGGAATAAAATTTAGGTATAACTCAGTCATCTTTTAAAATGTTTAATTACGCCATCTTAGTCTTACATTTAAATTTACGGACAAAATAAGTCATTAAACATAATGGTACTATCACCTTCTTTTAATCGGAAGAATAATTAAGAATAATACATCTTAAATTTCGAAAAGATAGAGAAAGGGACTTTTTAACTATTATTGTAACAAATTTTAAAACAATTAATAAGACTAATTAGATTATAAAGAAAAAAGAAAAAAAAAAAGAAAGAAAGAATTTTATTTCATAATTTTAAAAATTTATTCATTTAATCATTTTTAAATTTTAAATTATTTTTCTTAAGAATAAATTTACATAATATGCTTCTACAGATCTTTAAATTTAAATTGCTATGAAATAAATAATTATTTTTTGTCTCTCTTGTCAAAAATCTTGCTAATAACCCAATTATCTAAAGCTTTTAAATTAATTTTTTAATATTCGTTTTCATAAGAATTTACGTTGATTTTAATCATACTAAAAAAAGGAGGATAAAATGATGAATCGGGTTTAAACCGGAGTAAAAATTATTTTGAAAAAACTATAAGGTCATCTATATACATGAAGAAAATAATTTTATTGTTTTCTACAAAGATTTGTTCTTAAATTGAAGATAAATAATGACAAGACTGGACTATTATACTAGATGGTCCACTATGTGGTATTCCTTGAGTGTATTTATATTTTCGTCATAATAAAAAATATAATTTTCTGAAAAAGTATCATTAATAAATTTCTGTTTCTCCAAAATATGGGAGTATTAATTTTTAATTTTTTTGAAATTGTCTACAAGAATCTTAAAATCAAATCCTCTGTATTTACAGAATTAAACAAACATTTTCAGTCTTATTTATAAATTAAGTAATGTTCTTTATCATGAACATAATAGTTTCATAATCATTTTTAGTTATAAATCTTATCAAAGAAATCTAAGGTATTTCGTTAAATATTGTGTAAGATTTTACAAGCATTAAAAGGTAATTATTGAAAACATTAGGCAGCATTCTAAATTTAATAGTTATTTTATGAAATTTAAGAGTTAAAAAAATATGAGAAAATTTTTCAATATTCATATTATAACCTATATCCGCAAATAAAATTCCGATTGATTTTGCGAATATAATATATATAACTATTAGTAACTTTAATAAAAGTATTGTTATTAAGAGGATTTTTAATAGTACCATAAAGAATTTTAACATATATATAATATATAATCACGGTTTCGGAACTCAAGCATTTTGACTAAAGCAGACAAAGAATTCAAATAGTTCATTATTTCACAAAAATTAAAACTAATTTTCTAATAAGGCATAAAAAACATTAAATATTTTATTTTTAATGCTTAATTAATTACGTTTTTTTTTTTAAAAAAAAAACTGCAAACTGTATCTTTTTTTTTTTATTTGAATGATTCGGAAACAATAATTTTTCAAGCTTTTCTTTCCGATTTTTCTGATTTTCTTATGCCATTTGTTATTATAAATTTAATCCATTCTTTTAATGAAGAATTTATTTCTGCGAGAATGATTAACAGTAAGTATCGGGAGAAATATTAACTTAAGATTTCAGCTCAATGGTTAAATTCAAAACCTTCATAATAAATATGTATTTTCATTCATTCGGAAGCTCATTAAGAATGATCTTTTCTGAATCGAAAATGAATAGCAATCAATATTCGGAAAAAGAAAGGAGAAAAAAACAGTTTTTTTTTCTGAAGAGAAAATTTCCAGTCAGTGATTTTCAAATTTTTTTTCTGAGTATCTTACTACGCTATATGAAAGGAAAAAAATCTTCAAGATATAAATACTTAAAAAAAAATCAGGATGCTTAACCCTATGTCATTTTCATCACAACTCGCGATAATATTTTCTCTTTTTTTAATTTATTTTAGTGAAATAAAAAAAAATTCGATAAGCCCTCAGTCAACCGAAACAAGTGGCTTTTTGATGATGAAATTTATTCCGTTTTCATTTCAACTTTCCCTTTTTCATTTCATTCTCATTTCTGAGTGAAAGTTTTGTTCCAAATTTTCTCCCTTAGTTGACTTCTCGTTTCCTCCTCCAACTTTTGTTGCTTTGAATTTTTTTTTTCTCTTATGTTCCCCTTTTTTTAATCTTTGGATTGTTTTTTTACTATCTCAAAATGTTCCATATACCCCAAAGCACTCGTTCTTTCAACTACTCATCGCCTTAATATTCATTCACCTAAATAGTTTTTTAATTTTGACTGTCATTAAAATTCACGAATGAAATTCGGTTTTTTTAATGCTGCTTAGGGATTTAGAAAAAGAAAGATAATTTCTTTTCAATTCTATTCTATTTTTATAATATATATACTTATATGTTTCTTGAACTATATGCTAATTACAAAGCGTTTAATCATAAAATGTGCTCAAAATTCTTTCGATATTTAAAACTGTAAAGGATGAAGTTAAATTCCATGAAAGAAAATATTATTTTCTTTTTAAACGCAACCAAATCTATTTTTTAAACAAATTCTTAGCTGGTTTTTCTAGATATATCGCTTTAGTGATCAGTCATCTGAATAGATTATAATTTAGCTTCGTATTAAAACTAATGATTGAGTTCAATCCTTGCTTAGTAATTTTTAAAGAATTAAAGAAAAAATAAATTTTTCCCTCCTTTTTAATATTATAATATGTTTTTCAAGAATATCCTAAGTATAAAAATTTAATCATGAAACTATTTGTGGATTTTTTTTTTTAATATTTAAATTAATAATGTGATTGAAAATTAAATTGGAACCGTTTATGATAAATTGAATTGAGTTGTAATTTTATACACACATACGATGACACACACATATATACACACACCAAAATATATATAAACATAAAGTTAATATAATAATAAAATTATTTGCATTCTCTGACTAAATGACACGAATTGATGTCAGAAAATTAAGTATGTACTTCGTAGAAAATGACCACAACTTGATAATTTAACTACCACTATTTTACTAGAGCTTTTGCGTTTAATACTGATATTAGAATTAGATTCCAATATATCAGTTTCTTGCAGAAATATCAATTTTTAATATTCGAAATTGGTTCCAGAACGGAAACTGCAATTCAAGTTAGAGAGCTGGTCATTTAAAATGTCTGATGAAGGTATTAGAAACATTGAAGAAATAGTTTAGCGAAGTCAGAGGTGTGTTCAAATAATCATCAAAAATTTAAAAAATCGGGCACACTAAAAGTATTCCCGTAAGAGGACGAAAGGAGATCCTGGATAAAAGAACCAAGAGAAGTATCCAACGAATAGTGACATAAAATCCATAGGTGAGTGCTCCAAAAATTGCTTCCATATCTTCTACGATATAAAGAATTGGTTCTGCAGAAACAATTTGAAGAATACTCATGAAAGCAGGTTTTAATGGTCATGTGGACAAGAGAAAACATTTTATTTTTAACCAAAACCAGAAGAAAATACTTTCATTTGCTGCAAATTATATTTCAAAGTCTCTAGACTTCTGGAATCAGGTTGTATTCAATTATGAGAGCAAATATAATGTTTTTGGAAGTGATGGGTTATGTTATATTTGGCGTAAGTTTAACAGTGAGTTGCTTCTTAAAAATATGATTCCTATTGACAAGTATGGAGGAGGCTCTGCACTAGTGTAAGGCTGCATGTCAGCCAATGGTGCGAGACGTTTAGTGTACACTGATAGGATGATGTACAAAATTCAATACTTGAATGTTCTAAAAAATAATTTAAAGCAAAGGGCTGAAAAGTTGGGTTTAAGATCGAGTTTCATTCTTCAAACACGATAATGATCCGATCCACACAGCTAAAATTATTCAATTATGGCTATTGTACAACTGTAAAACGCACTTGACCTCTTCACCACAATCACTTAATCTTAAAGTTACTAAAATTTATAGACACAGTTGGAAACATCTGACCAAAAGTACCATTTTTTATATAAATATACTTAGTTATAATAGATTTTTGAAAAAAAATAATAAATCAGTATAATCAATCATTTGGCAAACTTTATTTTATTAATAAAATTTAAATTGAAAATGTAGCTTAAAAAGTAAAACTAAAGAATAAGAACTAATGCTACATGAGTGTAAAAAATACTTCACCGTATAATAAAATTTACTTATTGTATTATGTTAATTTCAAGAAAACTTTTTTTATAAAGAGTAAAAGGAATTTAAATGAAAGGAGTATTTAAAGAAGAATCTATTATAGAAATAGTGTTATCTCTTTAATTTATTCAATAAATAAAATAAAGAAGTGTTTTACTAAATTTTGTATTCACGTGAATTGATTGAGGTAAATGTATCTTAGGAATTCTTAAGAAACTGTTGTGTGCAAATGTTACCTAAAGCAATTATTCAAAACAAATTCAGAAAAAAATTGTTCGTATTAAAATCTAGGTTTAAATTGATTAGAAACATTTGAAACATTTCCTTTGTATAAATCTATTTAACATTTGTGTAGAGGATATTACAATGAAAAATCGATTATATTAATCAATTTACACATAAACCTGCATTATAATTTTCTGATGCGTAACTTAGCTTATTTGCATTGCAAGTATTAAGAATTTTGTTTTAATGCTTAGTAATTTGTGGAATGTAAAAGTGTTTACATAATTTAACATATATGCATTAACTGTAACAATATGTATCAGCAAAAATATTTTTTATCCTAATGCTTATAGTAAAACGTAATGATATGCATAAAATAATTATGATAGTAATAAATAATACTCACAAATCATAAATATTTTATATTTTATAAATTATGAGACTATTTTGCTACTGCTGTCACTCTTAATATTTACAAATTAATTACTTAAAACACAGTTACATAAATTTTAATACATGATTATGAAACGAACATTTAAAAGAAGCAAATGAGAACATGAATATTTGAACAACTGATAATAGCTTCTTGAAATAATATAGCTCATTGTTTTGTATTAAAAATGCATCTAGAATATATTTTGTGATTCAAATGTCAGAGACAGTTAAAATATTTTAATAGTGTAAAAGTTAAGAAATTAGGGTGCCTGCTGAAGTTTCATCTCGGGTGTCGTCCTCGTCACTTGACCATGGTTCAAAATTAAGAGATCCGTCACTAATAGCCCTAGTGTTGCTTATAAACGTAAACTAACAATCATTCAATCTTCTCTAGGGAATTGGACACACTGAACATTAGTTATGAGAAGTAAATAATTTTCTTTTACTCCATCCCATTTTTCCAGTTAATCCATCCCATTTAATCATTGTATTTCTTAAAATAGCAAGGATTTCGCTGCTTCTTGTTTTAGGAAATATAGTCTAATGAACTTAGTTCAAGCTGTTATGTGACTACAAAGGTAAGAAATATCAGCAAAATCATTTTACACAGCTGATTTAATATAATTTTCATTAAAGTCACATTTTAGACGCTTAATTAAAGGTTTGCTATGCAGTATGAATAAATACCTTACTATATTAGATGTATCTCTTCGGTCATTTTGGGAAAATGTATTGATTTGGAATATGTCCTTGAAAAATGCCATTGTAACTTTCTAAACATTATAATTACATACAAAAATTCTAAATATTACCCAAAGTATTCACTTTTGATGCCGATATTTAGTTTCCAGAATAATGTTTACTACTTTCCTAATCAATATTCTGGGAGCCAATTTCCTTTATAAAAGCAAGAAGATCTCCACTGATTAACGAACATGTTATCCAAACCATTTCGCAATCAAGCCCAGGTTAACACAGCCGACCAATGATAGGATTCATTTCGTTCCAGTATATCTCGATTATTACCCGTAAGAAGAAAGATACACAGAAGAAAACTTCCAAGAAAGAAAGAAATAAAGAGGGAAGTGAACTACAGAAGAGAAAAAAAAATTCTTGACAGAGGAAATGAACTTAGTGTACTATTACCAATCTTAAAGTAATGGGGCTTTTTTATTAGATACAGCTTTGTCTCAAGAACGCTCATCGAGGGTCCTTTCGAAACGAGAAAGTTTCGTACTTTCGAATACAGCAATTGTCAGTGAATTGCGTTCTTATAGTAACTAAGATGGAATTTTGTTTCAACGATGGAATGAGGATAGAAGAAAAAGGAACGAAAAATGCTACTAACACTTGAGCACGAATGAGGTTTTGAGTTCAGAGAGTTATTGTTTATTTCATGAAGTATGTACTTCATATTGATACTATAAATATATATTCAAAGAAAACATATAAGAGAGATTTGTAAAAGAAGGTATTGAATTGGGATTTTTTCTTCTTCCTTGCTTTGGATTAAATAGAAGAATCATTAACCTCTTCACAAGATTTTATACCCTTTTCTGTTACTATCTACTCAATAGTTCTAAATAACTTGGTATATAGAAAGTTCTAAAAAATCAGAATGTTTAAACTATGATTTTTTTGTCGTGGTCAGTCAGTAGTCAGTTAGTCAGTAGAAATTTTATATGTATTTTACAAAACAAAATTGGTTGAAATCATACATGTATCTTTCATTTCCATCTCCAGGATGGATAAATGTTATCAAAATTAATTATCACAATATATGAATAACGAGCATTTGGATCATTAAAATTGTCTTATAATAACAATTTGATTCAAAGTCTCATATTAAAAAATTATTAAACTAATATTTAATAATAAGTATTAAATTAATATTCTTTTTTTATCGATTTACATCATTACTAAATATTTTAGAAAAAGGAGTAATTGATTATTTTATAATTAGGTGTATTAATTGAGATCTTTCTATGTGATTTCATTGCCTATCCATAACCATGTAATCTGAACTTTTAATTACGTAAAGATTTCAACACATAAAATTTCTTAATAATAACTGAAATTATGTATAGTCATGCAAATCTCTGTCTGTTTTTACTTTTTTCTGTATTGAATCAGTTGCTCAAAAATCCCTTTCCCTTACACAAAAATTAAGTAAAGAAAAGAAAAGTGTCTAAAAAGTTATTTTTTAAGTGAGAAAAAATGGAATAAAGTTTCATACTGCAAAGTAAAGTATGGAAGTGTTACAAAGGAGAATTATGCAAGGAAAACTTTTGAAATGTGTTTAGCATTTGATATATTTGTTCTTTAAGGCTTAGTTAGTAGATGATATTAGATGAATATTTGTGATTTAGAGAACAAAAGAATTTAGGATTTCGGAGCTCAAACATAACAGAGAGACACATGACTAATATAGAGAATACCATAGTTGAATCTAAAGTCAACAATAGTTAAATAGTGGAACAAAAAGAGTGTTTATCAAAAGTAAATAGATACACAAAAAAGGGCGATGTCTAAATTCACTAGTATTTCTATTTTCAACAAAATACTCTTAAATGCTATTCAAATACTTATATTGCTTGAAACAAGAAATTCACGTGTTTCAAGTAATATTGCTTCTCTCTCTATGTGTGTTGGCTAATTAATATTTAAACATAAGATTTGAAATGATTTTACCATCAATGACATTGCACATTGTCTTTAAATATTTTAGATGAATTCTTACGAGTTAAGTGAACAAAGTTTGCCTTCTGGATTCATCATATACACATTTCTTCTTGCTTAGAACAAAAACGAGCTTTTTTGAACCGAATGACAACTGGTGATGAAAAGTAAATTAACTACGAAAATGTCGTATGAAAAAGAATATATAATAAAATCGGATAATCTTCCGCTTCCATCTCTAAATCAAACCTGAGCCAGAATAAGAGAATGCTTTATTTATGGTGGAATTTACAAGAACCAATATATTATGAGCTCTTAAAATCTAAATAAAAGCTCATTTCGGAGAGATATTGTCAAGAAATATGTGATTTAAACAAAGCATTCAAATAAACAGGATCGGTAATGTTCAATAAGAAGCTCATCATACTGCATCATGATAATAGCAGATCATATGCTGGTTTGACCACTCGGCAGAACATACAGAGCTATGTTGGAAATTGGCACCCATCATTCTCAATAGATCTAGAGCCCTCCCTCGCATGTTTCTCTCTCTGCAAAATATTTTGAATTTTCAAAAATGTCTATTATAAATTACCACCAAGCTAGAAGGAGATCCTAAGTAACAATTAATTGTATTGTACAATAAATATTGTTAAATGTATGAAAATGTATTATTTTCTTTCACTTAACAAACGAGCATAGCTTACCTATAGACTTAATATTTACCAATAGCCCTTTCTTTTGGCTTGTAAGATTCTCGTTCTAATATTACTCTGATTTGAGCAATATTTTTGTGTTACTTGAAAACAATTACATCACGATTGCTCCGATGGAGGTGTATCCCCTATGTATTCTTGCAAAAGTTCTAATAATTTAAATGAAAAGTTATATGTGTTCCATAAACATATTCAATAAAATTAATTTCAAAACTAATTAAGTTCAAAGAAAGAATTTATTGAAGTATCAATTCAAAGCTCTTAACAGTGTTCTACAACATACCTGGTTTATTGGTTATTACCTCTCGTTAATCATTATTTTCAAACTATATAACGTTGAGGATTATGTTAGATAATCTAACCTTTCAAATTTTTTTGGATGAAAATCAAAGGAAAAAAAGCGACAAGTTTATTTTATTTCCTATTTTATTTTTGGATTCTTATTTAACTACATTAATCCTCAAAATGTTTAAAAAGATAGCCAATTCAACGCTTCCAGAATTAAGTGAGGTCCATTATTCCACATTTAATACATTTCATATCAAAATAAACTTTCAAATTTACAATGTAGAAGAAAAACGATTTCATTAAGTGCCCTGTGTTACATTTAAACATTAAAATCTATTGTTTAATAGATGTTAGCTTTATCGTAATGCATGCGGACTCATCCTTATAAAACCTACTCTTTAATATATGATATATCAGTACAGATTTGCTTCCCAAAGGCATGAAATGCTTTTTATCACCTTTTTATTATGCTTTAATTTATTGCACTATAAAATCCACAAATACATAATTTGTTTTAATTGTACAGTTAGGCTGTGACACTATTGAGAGACCTTATGCATAATATATCAAAATACCCGTTTGCATTACCTTTATTTCAAACTGTAGTCTTCTGTTGCTGCATAGCATTAGGACACTGTACTATTTAGCATGCATCAAATATAAAAAGATTTATCTACTTAATTTAAAATTTATCATTTGTTTTTTAATAGGAATTCCATCTCTTGATTTGACTGACATAATTTTGTATAAGCTATTTAGATTATTGAGCTACATAACTGCGATTTTAATTAAGTTCACTATAAATAAACTTATTTTGCTATTCTTTGTGGTATTGAATACTTTCTTTGTCATTCTACTCATTTATTACAATGTATCTGATTTGCATGAGTCATGTTTTTCAAAGATAGAATGAATGGTTTTAAAGGAAGACGATAAGTCCTCTATTGTCAAATAACAGAATTCCCGTATTAAAAATCTAGAAACATTCTATCTTTCTCGTATTTCAAATAAACAGAACAGAGAAGTGACATCGGATAACGAAAACCTTCTGAGTTTTTCCTGAAGCACTAACAACCTTTGTTCTCATCCGGACTCGTTTGAGGTATTACTACTTCCTTTTGGCATATTGCTTTGTTCTTTTCTTCGTTATTTGGAGATTTTTGTAATTGTCTTTTGCTTGACTCAGTGTCCTGGGAATAAAATCTGTGTTATTCAATGTTATCTAGGCATTAGAATAATTTCAAATAGATCGTCAGAGTATGTTTTGAAATTCAGTTTGTTTTTCTTTCAAGCTAGCAAAACAATTATGCACCGAAATCTTGTGAGTGATTAAATTATACACTCGTATATATTTTTCTAGAAGGTAGTATTATGAACATATCAAACTATTTTCTTGCATTTATGATATATGACCAATATGTTGACTTAAGATATTTTTAATTGCGTAAAATAAAAAAAAATCATGAAAATAAATTCTTCAAATAAAATTTTGAATTAAAAATTAGTGAATCTGTTTGGTGAATTAAAAATTAGTGAATTTGTTTCGTGAATTAAAAATTAGTGAATCTGTTTATAAAAAAAATTACAATAATGTAAAATATGATTTAAAAATAAAGAAACGAGTTTTACAAGTTCGTAATCAATCAGTTCTTTAAAGTACGACTCCAGACTGTAAAAATATTATAAAAATAATGCATCACTTAATTTCTATAACAGTTTAACAAGAAACGATGCATTGTTTTGATATGAAATCTTTTTAATAAGGATTGATCAATATGTAATAAGAGTAATTATACATTCTTTTTAATAGATTTTCTTTAACTCACATTGCAACTTTGTCTGGGTCAAAACTTTAAAAGATTTTTTCTTTCATTTTAAAGCACTCATTTGAACTGAATTTTTCAATACACGATTTTTTTGGATAAAATACGATAACTTAACTATAATTAATACAAATTAATTTATTAAAACTATTTTTTTAAAGAACTAAATTTCACTCAAAATTTCTCACTAAGTACTTCACTTCAAAATTTCTCACTAAGTTTCTCACTACTAAATAGTCACCAAGATGATGGAGTCATTGCTTAAACTCTCTTTTTTTTCATTATTATTTTGTTAAGAAATTAAGGAAAAATAAATTTTTAATTTTAATTTTAAAAAAAAATCATGTTACGGAAAGTGTGAAGTTTGAAAGAAAACCCATGTTTAAAAACCTCGTTTTTTAACGGTGTTAATTATAACAACCTCTATTGAACTAACTTGCTACGTGTGTGTAACGATTCAGAAGAAGTGAGTAAACTTTTCAGAGAAAAAAAAATTTCTTATTAATTTAAATATTTTAATGTTATTTCCTGAGATGATTGTAATTTTCAAAGGAGGTAAAGATGAGAATTGAGTAGTTTTAGTAGTTCACAAACAGATTTATAATACTAACAATATTTTTCTGTAACAAATATATAAGCGATAAAATTACAAGCTGTGGCATCTTTTCAATGCCTCAAAATTCTGATCAATTGTCCGTAAAATACTAATGTGATTGTTATTATTAATGTAATCCTAAATTACTGTTTCTTAATTATGAATTATATATGCACTATTGTATATGAGATGTTGAATTTCTTTCTAAGCTCTTGATTAATCACCATTAATGTCAATATAAGATGAGAGTTTTATTTAAAAAATTAATTATTCTCGAAATTGAATTAATTTGAGTTTATATAATAAAATATTTTGACAGGGATGAATGTTGCCTTCTTGGGAACGTAGTAAAATCAAGGTTTTGTCTTTATCCAGTAATCTTTGTACACCTTCAGATTTACTTAGGAGTTTTATAAGATACAAATAGTTTTGATTTTCGTACATAGTAAGAGTGTTATTGTAAAATATAATTGTGTAAGTTTTTTCAGAACCTTAATCTCTTGCTTATGTTAATTTCTATTCGAACTAAAATTCGTCAATGCTTATTAGAATACATCCCATTCACTGTATAGGATATAACCTGATTTCACAATGGGGAACATATCAGCATTATGGATATAGTAGATATTTACAAATGTACTCTAGAATCCTAAGAAATACTTTTTTGGAAAAAAAAAAAAAAAAAAAACTTGCAGATATATATCTGTCTACGACTTAAAACAGATGTTTACATTTTTAAAATTCTATTTTCTGTAACGTTTCCTTTATTAAATTCTCATAAATAATACATCTATAAAATTAATAAAGCGCACTCTGATTTTTAGTAGTAAAAATGCAGAGTTTGAATTATTTTAAAAACCCATTTACTTCAATATGAACAACGTAAAATACTTTTTTTACTTTTGATTTCACTAGTTTAATGAAATCTAATTTTGTATTACACAAAATCCTTCTTCGTATCCATGAGGGCCGTGTCCAATGTTCATTGTTTCAATTCCTCCTCGTTCCAATGTTCATGGTTACAAACTCTTTGATAGATAACAGTCAGTCAAGTTAAATCATTGATTCAAGTCCTTATTTCTTAAATTCATACAGAATATAAAGCAATGATTCTCGTTAAATTTATTTAGATCTCACAGTCTTTTTGTTGAGATTTGTGAAAATTAGGGGAATAAATACAGCTCAGGTTATAATTTGTCATTTAATCGAAATTCAAAGTTACGAGCTCCGTTTTTAATATAATTTTAATAATTGTTCGAATGAACCAACCTATGTTCCAATCCATATATGACGTTAGTAATGTTGTTTCATTATTACTTATTAGTCACACATGGGGCTAATGTTTTCTATATACTACAAATGTCGTACTGACCACTTTTCAAAATTTTATCTTGTTTTTGTGCATATTTTTGATGTCTGCTTTCACCAGTGACGAACATAATTTCTAAAAATACATAATGACAAATTTCTCCTGAATTTTTTATTGGATTGAAATAAATATATGTCTGATACCTGCTTTCACCACTAATGAACTCTGTTTTCAAAAATATATTGTAATAAATTTCCCCTAATTTTTTATTAGATTAAAGTGAAATAAATATAAAAAATTAAGCATTTTATCTACTTATCAATTCATGTATTACCTAAACTCATACGTAAACAGAAATCTATATATGACTGAAAATAAATAACAATATTCAGAATTTTCAGCTATGGTGCAACCTTTTTATTTTTATTTATTTATTTATTTTGTCACAAGCATTTCAAACTACGCCTTTTTAGTTCCTTCTTGGAATGTTTTAGGGTCAAACGATTTTAATATCGATTTACTATTATTAGCTACCTAAGGGACTATTGTTTTAGGTGGATCACATTCGGCGAACAAGATTACTTTTCAATTTTTTATCGTTTGCTTCAATTTTAATTACATGTAGCTGATATAATATTCAATTTAATAATCTATCGTTTGCAGCAATTTTAATTAAATTTAGCATAAATTTATTATATTTAATAATTTATCGTTTCCTTTAATTTTAATATTAGAAAAGTTTACGATTGACCTTTTCCCGTTATTTCATCGTTTACTTTAATTCTTATATTTAAATGAATAATTTTATAATTATAAAAAAGTGCACCTTGGGTGGCTAAATCTGTTCTTTGTAAAACTTTTCATAGAACATTTTAATTTTTTCGTAATATTCTGCTTTGTCGGGAGGTTTGGATTCTACTCAGAAATAAGTTATAATATTTCTTGCAAACATCTCATAAATATAGACAGGTTTTCGCTATCAAGACTAATAAGTGATGCTTTCTGAAAATAAACTTGTTCTTATCATCGAAACCTTTTATCAGCTTTCAATACATTTGAAAAGTAATATTGTTTTACTGCTATCTATAATCAAAATTTAATAAGCAATCAGGCTTAGAGTTGTATTTACATTAATGCACTGTGTTAACACTGACTGTCCTTTTGAATTATTATTCTATCAAGTAAAGCTACATGAAATTGTAGAATTATAACTTTTTTTACATATAGAGATATTTCAGAACAATATATGTTTTAAATTATATCTAAGAATCGTTCAATGCGGATATTATAGCTACGTTAGTTCAATTTTACTATCTCCAAAATATTCTCCAGCCTTGTTTTATGTTTTGGAATATTTTTATACATTTTCATAGACGTGTTATGAATATTTCGTATTCACTGATAATTCCTTAACATAGCACAACACAATTCATGTTGTTAATGAAAGCCCTAGCATTTGTTTCCATATATGTTTCAAGCTGACGTACACTTTTCTCTGTTATCTCACGTTTTACAAAATTTTTCTATTTAATACATTAAACGAAGCGTAATATTAAAAATAACGTGTCCTCAAAGAATATATTCCACTTTAAGAAATTAATGCACTAAATAATGAAGCTAAATTTCTGTTAAGCATGTTGAAAGCAAGAAAAAAACCGAGACAATTGTCTTGTCCAGTTGAGATTGCTTGAATTAAAATACAGTAAAATAAACATATATGTATTCAGAAGTACGTATTTGAGAGCAGGAGAATCTGTACTCCAAATATTTCAAAATTAAAGGAACATACTTTCGAGAATTTTTTTTTCAGTTAAGTTCCGACTGAAGGAATTATACTTATTTCGAACAAAAAAAAAGAAATTTGATAGCATTATTTTGATATCAGAATCATTTATATTAGTAGTAAAAGAAATTCATTTGCTGGAAAATAATTTTTTAATCAGTAAAACTGTAAGATATTCTCCAATAAGTTGTAGATCAATCGAATTAATTATTAATGCAATTTTGGTAGACTACAAATTTATACTTAACAATAACTTGCATTTAAACAATATTTATCATTTCCTTTATTCTAAAATAGGACATCATTCTGCTTTCCAGTACGAAATCAATGGAATTTGTTTATTTTGTAGAGTGGTGTTACCACACAAGTGAAAATAAAAATCATATGTATGTGTAATTTCATCATTTTTTATAATAATTTGTAGCCTAACAATGTATAAATACAGTAAATATTAGACGACATGAGTAATTTCATGCTTCTTTTGAATGACATATTGTTTTGAACATGTATTTTACGTTTGTTTTTCTATAAGTTATTGCGTAGAATTTATTCAAATTTCGGAAATGGTCTAAAATTTATCGTTCTCATATAATTTATGGTCAAATTATGTAATTGTAAGCTTACTTCAAAAGAATTAAATTAAATCATAGAAAAAGGAAAATAAACATATAACCACTCACTGACATATTCAAATGTTCAATCAATTGCTTATAAGTGTGAAATTAATTATATTCATTCAATCCTATTTATAAGTAGCTTAGTTTAAATTTAATTTACCTAGAAGTATCCATGCATTTTCTGGAAATAATATTTCTTAATAATTAACTTTAGAGATTAATTTAGTAATTTATTTAAATATACAGATCTTAAATAAAGTTATTTATTAAAATGTGTGACACACTAGAATTACATTTACAATGATATTGAATAATTTTGATACTTACATTAACAACTGTATTACTGGGAGATCAAAATTTGTATTACAACATAAATCTAATACTTTTAGAAATTATTTGTTGCCTAATTTTACATTTTAGCTTGTAAATAATTATACAAACACTTCTTTTTTCAGCAACAATCCTTTCCAGTGAAGAATCAGAAAATAAATAAATAACTCAGACATAGGATATTTATCATTTAATAAAATCAAGAAGTACAAAATTTCAAAGTACATCTGCCAATGTAACATTTTACTTCACGACAAGTATACATATATATATATATAACACGATAGTTTTATTCCACAATATACATTGCATTGAATAAACTGTATTGTTTGATCATAAGTGGCTCGATTTCTCATACCAGTTCATTACATATATGAGCAAATGCAATTATTTACACAGTAACTTCATTTACAATAAGCGCAAGACAACATTGAAACACTGAAATTACGTCAGCACAATAAGTTAAGTCACATTGAACAAATAAATAGATACACATTTTCTATTATTAAAATAAATATATAATTTAAAAAATATCTTCGGTGTTTTTGTCGTAATAATATTTAAATAAACGTAAAAAAATAATTGTTATTTAATATTTTTTGAAAACATCTGCAAATAAGTGATAACAAATATTTCTCTCACAATATTAGTTTATTTAAACAAAAACCTATATTCCGCTTTTAAAAATCATGTCTACATATAAAGCAATGATATAAATTCCATAGCTTGGATAATATTCATTAAGCATGTTTGACAATTTAAAGCATTTTAATATGAATTACCAATTTTTGGAGAAAAATTATTTTAATAAGTAGTGTTTCTTGTTGAAATCATGAAATTTTCCTTCAATTCATGAAATTTTCTCTACAAAATGCGTAAAAAGAGTACTTAACGTTTTGAGTGCTCTTTCAAATTCAATGTAACTAAAGAGTATTTAAAACATAATAATTTTAAAACTCAATATAAAATATATCTTACTTTAATGCGTTTTTTAATCATCCTTTTATGATTGTACTGCTAAAAACAGATGCAAAACAGTTTTAAACGCAAATAATTCAAATCGTAATATTTTTCCTAGATTAAAATGTATTGAAACCCAGAATCTTCAGAGTTCACTACATTAGACATATAATTAAATAATAGTTTTAACAATAGAATTTAAATGTTCTAAGTATTTTAAATAAGTATGGGTTTTTTGATTAAGACACGCACAAAATATTTCAATAAAAAGGAAGGAATATTACTTTTTTAGTTCCTTTCTTATTAAATTATAACCTAATTGTTGTTTTACATCTTGTAATGGGAATTATATAAGATAATTATAAAATATAATTGTTAAGTAATAATTTTATTATTAATTTATTTTAAGCTTTTAATGAGAATTTTCTGTATTAATCTGTTGAAAAATCCGTCAACAACTATTTAATATATTTCACATGCGAGGTAATTCTCTGAATTTTAATTTGTGTAGCTCTAAATCTTTAATAAGAGCTTTCATCCCAAAATAACCATTAGGGTATTTTCTATTTTTGAATAGCTTATTACTATAAATTTTATTAAAAAAAAAAGGGAAAAAACTATTATAATCATTATTACTGCTAATATAATTTTTTTATAATTATGATTACAGATACGTTTTAAGAAAATTAGTACAATGGATCAATACATCAATGATTTCAATGCAAATGAAATTTAAAAACTTGTAACTCTTAAATATAGGCTCAATTTGAGAATCTGTCTTAACATTAAAATATAACATAAAATGTACTTTCAGAATTACTAAATAATTAATACATTACATATTAATAGATAAAATTTTCGTGTTTCTTCACAATTAATTTATTTAGTTGTATATATACAAAAAATTACATTCTACTTTTTGTTTACGCAATGAATTTCTTTCAACAATCAATTATAGTGTTACAAAAATAATCTCTTATGCTATGTTTAGAACATTTATCTACCCTACTGAAGAGAAATACATCACATCAAGCAATGTGTGGTGTACTCTCTAAATTTGGCACATGACATTCACCTCTTCCTGAATGGCAAGAGTGTTTGCAAAAGAAAATGCATTTAATGATAAGTATGTGCTGCCTGTGCATACGAGTATTTATTAGAAACTACGTGCACTTTACATTATCTTGAATGTGGTGGTATTCTCTAGATTGTGTTGTCTAACAGTGCAGAAGGTGCGTGATATGAAAAAAACATAACTATTAGTAAAACTAACTGTAAATGCTCGTACGTTCCTAGCAAACATAACAACGTGTTCTTTCTCTAGACTACGTGCCATAAATATTACACATACCAGTGCTCTATTTACACAATAGAAAATTTATTTTCACGTTTTCATAAACTGCTTTACTTACATAACAGAAGACATTTTGTTCATATAAGAGAATTTTTCTATATACATAGTAGAAATTCATGCACATATCTTGATCTAGAACTATTTCAAAATGAATTTTTTTACATTTAATACCAATGAGGATTTATTATTGAGCATGGATAGTTTTTTTTTTTTTTTTTTTTTTGAAAAAAATAAATAAATGTATACATTAGTATTAAATATTTTATTGATTCCGTGTTTTTAAATTAGTAAATATTTTTAATTTAGTCTTCAATTATTAAAGATTAAACAAGTATCACCATAATTCTCAAAATTAATCCTTGTTTTATTTATATTATTTGTAATTTTCGTGTATTTCCTTAAGATAATTCTAAGATATATTCATTTTGCTAGGAAAATTAATTATTCTAGTAAACTTGATTTCTTTATTTTTCAGCTAAAGTTTCAGAATGTCAATGCCGTAACAAATTAAAGTTAAACTTTGTTATTTCTTAATTAATTTACTTCACAATCAAAAGAAATTACGATTGTTATTTGTAATTATCTTTTTAGCTATCTATTGCAATTCCTTAATTCGGAAAGAGACGTAACGAACCATCGCACTGCTTCTTGGTAACCAGTTTATCCACTGGACCATAACAAGTTCAATACATAGGGTAAAGAAAAACTAAAGGAATAACAAAAAACTTTTTCTTTCTTCTTCGGTGCCCTCGTAGGGATTAAAAAGATTTCACTATATGGATGCGAGCTTTTACAAATCTAACATGCCCATGAAAAATATAATGTAACTTAATAATTTCCTATGGTAATAAAAATTACTTTAAAATAATAGAAAGGGAAAACAAGTATTGCTAAGAGAAGATTGTTTGCTATACTGCGCCGAATGCTCCTAATATTACCCACTAGCTTCGAAAACATTTCTATAATTCCTGTTAAAAAGATTGATAGAAGCAAACGTTTAATATCTATCAATTATTCATTCCAATTAATTATTACTTAATTAAACTATCCTTAGATAGAAAATTTTTTTACAAGTCAAGACAAAATTTAAAATATTATAAGGAGCACAATAGACATTTTAATGAGAATACTATTAACTATATAAATTATCAAATGTTATTCGTCATTATTATCTCTTTCAATATACTCCTTTTTCAAAGTATTTGTGAAAAATAAATAATGCGGTTGATTTAAAATTATGTATTCTAAAACACAATTTTCGTGTTCTGGGTTTCAATGCATTTTATTCTAAATCTCGTTAGACTCTAAACTATTTTAAGATACATATTAAAAGTTACGAGTGAAAATATTATGCAACTTCGCAAACATTATAAAGGAAACTCAATTCATTTAAAATATAAAAAACAGATTTACAAGCAACCATGAAATATTTTTCAAATTTAAAAATTTATATTTATGTTAGCAGAAATATTCGGGTATGGAGCATTTTTAAGATAAATTAAATTTTTCCGTCAAACAATAATTTTAACGTAAGCTAAAAGAGATCTGAATACATATTTATTTTTCAAATAATGAAGAATGTTAAAAAAATTCTTTAAAATGTAAAGATATGAAATATTTTGAAGATTTCCAGAAATAGGTTTAACTTAAATAACTATTTTTTTGAATGCACATAAAGTATTAAAATCTATAAAACAAAAAAAAATCTAATTTTATACCCTAATAAATAAAACATTAGATGCATGAAACATGCTATATACAGTTAGACACCAATTTCAGCATTGTTATCAGTTTAACACTGTTAATATTTTATTTTATACCACAACGTTTACACATACATACAAAAGCAATTTTACAAGAAATACCACTGAATAACACAACACACAATTTATTTAGCATTTGCTTTTAAAAATCACAAGCATTCATTTGTACAACTGCTGCAAAAACGGTAAAAAACTATTTTTTCTGTAAAAATAAAAAAAAAAATTAAAACGGAACTTTAACGTATTATTTTGAGAATATTGGTAAGATTTATTTGAATAAATATTCAACAAATAGAGTTTCTCTTTTTCAATAACCGTTCCTTTAAAGAATTCTTAAAATGTTTTTAGGTTTTTATAGATCAGAATCAATGAAACAATTTACAGCATTCAAGGTCTTTACAACATTTAATTAAAATGTTCTGGGAGCCTATCGAATTTTTCTTTCTCAACAAAGTATTTTGACCTTTAAATGTTTAAAAAATTAGAATTATCAAATAAAACCTTTAATATTGATGTAAGATAATTTAAATATACATATTTGATTTCCGAAGTATTTATATAATATTCTTTTGTAAAAATTTCCCAGGAAAAAAGATTGACTTTACATCAAAAAAAATATTTTCAATTTTATATATAGTGCATATGAAAGTGTTGTTGATGAGAGGCGATATTCAATTACAACATATAACATCTTATTCCTGAAAATATTTTGAATATTCTTTTCATGAACAATCGTTTTTAGTTTTCAATATGATTAAGTATTTTTAAAAGAAAAATTCCTTGAACACATTTATTGTTAAATATGTTTAAAAAAACGTTTAAAATGTACATTGTCTAAGAATAAATTATTTAAATAGCTTATAATATTTATATTAATTCAGTTCCAAAATGATTTTCTTACTATTATTTACATAGAATAGAAATAATACTTTATACTTAAAGAAACATATTTTGTTTCGGAAGCACTTTTGACATAAGATTGAATTCTGCTTTAGAAACTTTTTTGGTTTAAATCATCTACAATTAAAATAAATAAGATTATTATTTCTTTAGTACTTCAATTATAAGATAGAATTTAGATATGAGGAAATTAATTCAAATTTAAATTTATGTACTTTTCAACGTATTTTAGTTTGTAGTTTAACTGAATATTTTCAAACTATTAATTTTAATTATATTAATACAACGAATAATTATAAATTTTAAAAGTTGACTATTATTTAACTCTAACTGTACGCAAAATTTATCTTTCCTACACTTGAGTTAAGTATTTATCATTTTTATTCTTAATCCTAAGTTTTCGAAAAGTTATAAAAAGTTATTTTTACGAACTCGTGATTTCATACAATGTCTAGTGCACAGAAATATTTCATTATGTTGGCAAGTCACAATTCCGATTGAAATGTAACAATTTCTTACCAGAATATTGCTTGATACATTCAGTAATACTCTCTAAGTGTTTTTGTAACGTGCAGAGTGATTCTGTTTTTGTAATCTTAATTGAATTTAATCTTTGTCCCATTTCAGTATAATTTTTACATGCAAGTTTTTATAGTGCCAAAAGAATTTTAAATTTTTTTTTTCTTTTAAATAAAAATAATTTTAATAAATGAAGCACAATTAGAAATTTTTACGGAAATACAGAATTAAAAATTAAGAAACTATTCTTAGAAATTTAGCTATATTACTGTAGAATATCTCTTAAAATGAACCTTTTTATAGAAGTTTACAGTTAATTGGTTAATAATATAGCCTTATGATTTCGAAACCAATTATTTGCTCTGATTTTGTAAGAAAGTAATTTACTTTTAACTAAAAATAAAGTACATATATATATATATATATATATATATATATATATATATATATATATAATTATTGAATCATCACTAAACAGTAATATAGATCTAAAAAACAAAGTTATAGCCTAATGTAATGGAGCAAGCAAAAATGGGAATCCAGTGTGGAACAGTATCAGAAAACCTTTAATTTAAATCTAAATTCGAAGAAAACTAAATCTTATATATGTATAAGAAATTTCGTTTCTTTTGATACAAATGCTGATAATTTGCTCGATGCTTCAAGTTGAAAAAAAATGTATATGTATAAAAATTCTATATGAATATATTTATAGAGCTTTTATGTAAATTAGACTATGGATAAAAAAGGCAAATATTTTATCTAAAAATTTTCTTGCTTTTTCTCGTAGTTCATTGAGTCACCAATTATCCTCAAACAGTAATACCATACAAAAATTTTCTAGTAATAACTTTTTCAATCAATCAATTTAACTTTTTAATTCAATTATTATCTCCAATACGGTTGATGTAACATAGTTAATTTTGTCAGTAAGACCTCATATTTAATTTATAAAGGGATTTTAAATAGCTTTTAAAGTATAACATAGCTCTGCCTTAAATTATCATTTAAATAAGCATTCATGTAAAATTGCAAAATACATACCTTCATGTGAATAAGAACACTCGATATTCCAGAAAAATTAATTTTTAAACCCGCATCAATATTAAAAAAAAAACTGAAAAATATTGCACAGAAAATTCAAATTATAAAAGTGCAGCAACAACAAAATTATACACATTTCACACTGTAAATTGTACAACGAACAATATCATTTTTTTCTATTCATCTACAAATCTACATGTCCATATATTTATGTATATAGTGGACATGGCGTAGCTGCCAAGTAAGGGCCGACTGGGGCAATAAAAGGGATATAAACAAATATTTCATAATGATTAGCTCATATACTAATAAATACAAATCATGCAACGTGGAAACCTTCTATAGGTATCCTATCATCGTATAGAGACGGTGCTTGGAGAAGAATACCACAAGTCCCTACAATTGAAGCTATAGTAAAAATCCATAGGAAGAGTCTGTCTAGCACCATAGCTACATATTTCCAATCTTCAATAACCTGAAAGAAAATTTACGAATAAATTGAAATCAATAAATATATATATATGAGCATACCTAAATTATATTGCCATTCTGAAAATTTAACTTTCCTCTTTAATGAAAACATTTCCTGTATAATCCATACGAAACTTTTGTTCTATAATTACCACGGAAATAACTTTGAAATTAATATCGTTTCGACTCTATTTAAAACTGATAATTTGTATAAGTAAATTATAGAAAGTAAAATTTTGTTATCGAAAAGCTATTAATTAATTCGGACAATCTCTCTATGATAGTACTAATGATCGATTCTTCATTTCAACTCAAGAGTAAGATTATTAATTAAAAGAACTTCATGTTCTTTTGAACTAATTCATCTAAAAAAAGTAGGAACAGTCGAGTCAGTGGTCTTCTAGAAATCTGGTTTTTGCTCTTCCAAAATATCCTTTTTCCGTCTCTGTTTTTAAATATGTATAGCCTAAAGTAACACAACCAAAAACGAACTTCAGAAAAAAAAATCCACTGAAAATTTTTACCTAGAATGTATCTTTATTAGAGATTCAGCACATTAAGGAGAAAACTTATTCACCGTATATGTGTGAAGCCTGAGAGAAAGAGCATCTGTAAATATTAAGTATTAGCTAGTAAATGGAAAGGGAAAGGGAGATGGAAAGCCATAGCGATGAGCGATCAGATCTTGAGCAGGAAATAGGAAGGAAAGTGTAACTCCCAAAAATCGCTCTCAAAACTACGAGACCGAGTCGAGGGAAAATGGTTCCAATAGGTCTGACTCAGCCGATCTAGGTTCAAATAAAAAGAAAAATGAATTAAAAGAAAACAGAGCTAGTTTTTATTTTTTTTTTTTTTTTTTCAGATAGATTATCTCAACCGCAGTTAATTCGAAATGCTAAAGAGGTAGTAAGCGATTAAAATTTGACGGCATCTTATTTCATGCATCGTTTGTTATATTAAATGTTATTTTAATTACAAGAACTAAATTTCAATTTAAGATTCATACAAAAAGTAATTAAGGTAGTCAATTATCTTCCAAAATGTCATTTCACTTATCCTCTGGTAAGAACATTCTCATACAGTTTAATGTATCTATCCGCGAGTGCTGACAACTTTCAAATCGATCAAAGAGTACGCATACCGGAATATAGTGCAAGTATCTATTTCAAGTATTTAATTGCTCGTACGGCGCTGAGTCCTGATCTCATCATTCACACTAGACGACTAATGTGCACATCACATTTATAGCTTTTTTTTTACCATATATTTTTCCTTCTTTTCCCCCTCAAATTCGATTATCTGTCACTTTTATACAACTTGATAACATATCTACTCTCTCCACTTCCAAAGTTTTATTTCATTTGCATCATCCCTGCTCATTTGATTGGGAAGAAGCTGGGAAAACTTAAATGTAAAAATAGGAAGAACCCCCAGATGTTCGACAAAGGGAAAATTCACGAATAGCCCATGTTACAAAAGTAAGTAATTCCCAATTGGAATGACAAGGTTTCTACTAAGGCAGGTATTTAGTTCTTTTGCAATTATTCATGTCTGTTTCTTAATAGATTTCTACATCCAAATTAAATCAAAACTGAACTTTCCCCATTTAATTGTACTTTTTTTTTTCAAAATTAGTTTTAGTAATATATACTTTTATTTTTAAATTTATGAAGCAATTCTAAAATTCACGTACTTTACTAGGTATAAACTAGAAAGAGAAAAATAAGCATTTTATGATGTGCATAATAATACAGACAAATTTTGCTTATACATTTATAATTCTTCAAAAGAGTATTTTGGATTTTGAACAAGAATTTTAAGGTTTATATTGTAAAATTAATTTCTCTAACATGTTTTGTTGCAGTACATTTATATATATTGATGCAAAGTTTTTGACATTTCCACATGACAAATGTGAAGAGCAGTTTACAATGAAATTTTTATGAAACTTTTCTCTTTACTTCGATTTTTATTATTATGTATTAGGAAAGTGAATAAGAGTATACTATGGATTTAAGTGTTAATATATATAGTTCATATGCATATTTATTAATTTTTTCCCTTATTAAAATTTTAGAATTTAATGAAACATGTTTATGCATACAGTATTTAATGTTTGTAGACATTGTAAACTAAATTAAAACATTTTTAAAAATTATTTTGCATGTTTTAGCAGGATAATACTTGTAATATTTTTTTCATTGCGTATTAAAGCATTTGAAGTGAAATGTGTTTTGATTTTTTTTCTATAATATATATATATATATATATATATATTAAATGTATTAAATGCTTTTGCTTGAAATTCAAATTACTCTTTATGATATAAAAAGGACTTCAGATTCTTTACACCAGAATTTGTTTTAATTTATTTACTCGTTTTGAATATGTAAAAATATAAGAAATGTTCTTTTCGAGAGATTCGAAATGTACCTTATTTTCACAATATTTTGATAAAATTAGAAAATAGAGTTCTATTTAGTATTAATTTAATACAAAACATAGTTTTTCTCCCCTAAATTTAATCAGATTCGTTTTTTCCTTAAATGAGTAACGTAATCATTGTAGCAAATGGTAGTATTAAATTCTTTTGAATACCTTTGAGGGTTTGACTCGAGGAATCTAAAGAACAGTTTTTTAAAAATGATTAAGAACTGTTCTTCTAGGTAAGAACAGTTTATTTGAAAAAAACACAAATTCCCAGCCCTATCCAAGAGAGCTGTATTTATTTCTGTTAAAGTTTCAATTCTGAATAATTTTCTTATTATATTAAATTCATTATCAAAATTGATTTGAAATACTTTGAAATAAACATCCTTCATGTAAGGCAAAGTAACAAGTATTTTTTTCCTCAAGAAAGAATTAATTTTCCGGACAGACGATTTTTTTAAAATATTCTAGTAAGTCCATTGTTTGAGCAAAAGTAATTGGCACTATTGTTTTTTTTTTTTTTAAATTTTTGATATTTGTGCTTCAGATAAATGTTTATTCTTACAACGAAATAAATCTGATAGTATTTATAAATTTTATTTGACATATAACTAATTACTACACTCAACCTATTTCTTACAAATAGAATGAAATAAAATGGAAAAGATTCTGTTGATGTCGAAAATTGCAGATTTATCTTTCAATTATACTTTAAGTTAAATTTTTTTTTTGAAAGAAACATTTATTTCATAAAAGATTTCATTGAAAATAATATTTATTGGAAGTTCTTTTAAAAGAAGCTTAGTGAGTTAAAATTTAAAATTAGTTTGAGAAACGTTGTTAAAATTTTAATTTCTAATATCTTAGATCTCTTTACATAATTTGAAACTCCTTAGTTCTTTACAGTCATTATTTATCATTTGTCTAATTTTAAATTTTTATTTACACCCTTTTGAGCAGAACTGCTACTAAAATTCCCCTTAAGTGAACTTGAAATAAAATTAAATTAGTATCTTAGACCATTGAATGTTTAAAATACTTACACTTTCTTCTTCATCTTCTTTCCTGATGTGTTCCGCTATGAAGAGTATACTTTCTATAGCTTTCTGTGTTTCTGGAGCATACTGTTTATGACGAGCTCCTCCATTGCCCATAACAATGGATTCCGATTCCATCCCTAAATCTTCCGTGCCATTGTTACGCTCGTAACTGACATGAAGATTATCTAATGGCGGTACAACAGGTGGCCCATTTCCTTCATCTCTTTGCCTTCTCAACTCCACTCCATTACAGCCTCTGACTGTAAACTTGGCAGGATCCGCCAATTCGTCATCTGAAGCGTACATGGGTCTGCGCATCAACAGCAATCTCGGCATAATGTGTATGAAAACTCTGCGAACCCATGGGGACATTTGGTGGGTAGATGGCGAACGAAAATGGACATTTAAAACACCAACAGTCACGGATATGGACAGTGTTACTAAAATCATAGTAAATAATAAATATTTTCCCAACAAAGGAACTGCCAATGATGTGGGAGGGATAATTTCCGCAAGAAGCAAGAAGAATACAGTGAGGGACACGAGAATAGATATGCAGAGGGTTACTTTTTCGCCACTGTCGGAAGGTAGATAGAAGACGAGGACAGTGAGAAATGATATTCCAACGCAGGGGATGATCAAGTTAACGGTGTAAAATAATGTCTTCCGACGCATCGTGATGTTGAAGGTGATATCTGGGTAAGGTTCTACGCAGCAGTCGTAATACTCTTCATTATATTTGGCTGGTACAAGAAGAATGTCCCATTCAACACTTTTGTAGAACTCGCTCATATCAATACCCTGAGGAACTAAATTAGATCCCTCTTCTTGTTTCACATGGCGTAGATCAACCTAAAAACAAATGAGATTTATTTGACTAAAAAGTTCGAAGAAATTATAAAACATT
Organism: Nephila pilipes; assembly: GCA_019974015.1. NCBI lineage: Eukaryota > Metazoa > Arthropoda > Arachnida > Araneae > Nephilidae > Nephila > Nephila pilipes. The sequence goes on along the minus strand of BMAW01108955.1, from coordinate 79,221 downwards.
AATCGCGTTAGCAAAAATATACAATAATAATGTAATAAAAAGTAATTAAGAATTCACATTCATTATTGTCGTACTAAAAACATATTAATAAATGTGATTTAATAAAAATTATTCCTAGAAGTTTTCAAAAATTGTTTTCTAGAATTTCAGAATATGAATATCATAAACCAGAGAAGATAGCCGTAAATAAAATGAACTATGAATACGTATCTCTGATATATATGACAGAAGAAAATATATGTTGGAGATGAACTAAATCTGAGACCGTATTTAGTCATTTGAAATCTGTAAATTTAAAACCAGGAGGAAATTAAGATCATTATATATATATATATATATATATATATATATATATACTGAAAATTTATGAAAGAATAATTTAAAAAATTTAAAAAGACAAAAATCCAAAAAGAAATGTAACAATGAAAGAAAAATAAATGAAAATAAGGAACCCAGCAAGTCAAAAAGCAATATCGGGCTGAGGACCGATTAAGCGGGGTTAAACTAGTTTAATGGTACCAACCTTCCCCCTTTGCGACTTGGTAGGCTGAATTAGGAAATCCAAATTGCAAAAGAGTTCATGATTAAAAGATGCAAACAAATTCAGCGATAAAATCTACAAAAATAAAATCTATAATTCCTGGTAGGCTGAATTGGGAAATCCAAATTACAAAAGAGTTCAATGATTAAAAAATGCAAAAAAATTTTTCAACGATAAAATTTACAAAATAAAATCTATCATTCTAAAAATTATCAACAGATCAAAATATAAAAATTACTTACAAAATTCAAAGAAATGAAGATTCAAATATGTGAGTAGTAAGACGGAATTTTCTTTAAGCTTCAAGATGTATATCACATACTCAAAATGAAAAAATATAACACATCATCACCATATAAATTTAAAAAAGATTTAAATCATTGTTTGATTGGTAATAAATTTATAAGGATGCAAACAATTGGTTGGTAATAAGTTGTATGGTAAAGGAGTATAACGGTCCAGAGAGTGAGTAAAAATGTAAGCTGTGTAAATGTAAATAAATAGATTCTTCACGGCTAGACCACTAACAAGCCGACTTTGTGGACCTATTGTTGTGTGGTGGATTTGAAATTGGATCACGATTCGCAAAGATGTTTAATATATTTGTGATGTATATAAGTATTTAAGAAATTTATTGGATAATCATGATCCAAACAGTTGTTGAAGAATTTTTTAATGTTATTAAATGTGTCTATTTTATGTGTGGTTAATTTGTTATTACGTAATAAAAAGCCCAATAAAATATTCCTATAAATGGATCTGTGTAGATTACTGTTCCAAAAAGGTATTTTAATTACATGGAATTTGAATCTCTCTCTTTTATCAAAAATATTACTAATAAGTCTATTGTCAACTATTTGCAAATCGAGATCTAAAAATTCCACTGTATTTGAATTAAGATTAGTTTTTAATAATTTGAGGTAATTAGGGTGAAATGAAATATTTGGTTTAAAATCCTCAGTTTTACCTAAAATAATTAGATCATCTATGTAACGAAAAATAAAGTAAGAATCATTGTCAATCTGTTTTAATTCATAAAAATGTAAATAAAAATTGGCCAGACAATTACTAGCTGGACCTCCCTGAGGGAGACCCTGAATATGTTTATAGAGATTCTGACCAAAAATTATAAAATTCTCTTGTAATACAAGTTTAACGAGAGTATTGAATTTTTCCTGTTTTATTGTTTGATTTAAATGATATTTATTGTATAAAATTGCAAGAACCTTAATTAAATCTTGAATATCTATTGAGTTAAAAAGGTCTTCAAAATCATATCCATGTACAGAGAATACCTCTTGTTCCTTCATGTCTTTGACAATTTCAAAACTATTTTTAATAATAGCGGTATTTTCAATATTTTCAATAGATTTTTGTAGAATGGATTGAAGAAGTTTGCCAGATTTAGTGATATAGGTGTTATATCCATTCGTAATACTTCGAAATTTTACATGATTTTTGTGAAATTTTGGCGTTAAGAAAATGTAAGGAAATTTAATGTTTGTAAGGTGTAAACCCACCTTCTTATTGAATGCCAAAAGACGATTATTTATTTCTCTGTTACTATATTTGGATAACTGGAAAGTATTATTATTCATTACATGTTCACTCAATAATTTATGATAGTAAAATTTGCAAATAATTGCATAATTTGCAGGAACCTTATCTACATAAACAATAACAAAATCCTTCTGCAAATCATCTATATCAAGTTTTAGATCTTTAATTGTAATTTCCCTATCCACTTTAAAATTCAAATATAGAATTTTCTTCAAAACACATGATCTAAATTCATCAAATGCCTCAATTGGCAAACCATATTTAATTGCAACCTTAAGAATAAAATTGTCAAAATCATTAGTAATTTGTTTTCTCACTACAAGGTTACTATTAGTAATCATGAGCCTGAATCCAGTTCCTTTATTCATGAAACCTCTCAATAAATCGCTTTTAACGATGTTCAGGTTTCCCGTAACAACATGTTGATGGAATGAATCAACATATTGTTTGTAATCTTTGCATTTACACACTTGTGGTGTTTGTGACTCTGAAATATTATTGTAATTAAAAATACATCTACCAAGTTTTTTATTGTATTTAAAAGCTCTTTTTATCCTGATCCTCTTTTTATCCTATTTTTTTAATATATATAATTAAAAAAATTTTTA
>BMAW01108955.1:4902-71512 GCA_019974015.1 Nephila pilipes | reverse complement strand
ATAACATTTAAAAAATTTTAAAAGATTTTTCTTAGTTCTAAAAGATAAAAAGCATTTGAAAAATCATTCTTTGCATGTGGTCAATATTTTTCACTTAAATTAGAGTAGCGATTTCAAATTCGAAACAATATTTCTTGTATTTCCTTGATTCTAATGAAACTCCACCTGATTTAAATTATGCTTTACATTAAGAGTTTATAAAAGCACATTAGTGTTTTTCTTAAGAAGCTGAAGAATAATTTCCCAATTATCTCTTATTTATTCTACAATAGCTAAATGAAATGATTATGAAAAAATATAATGAAAATCTTGTCAATTAACCTCTTTTTTTAGTTTTATTTAGTTTTATTTTTAGTTTAACTTAGAATTGAGATTACGAATGAATTCTGATTCAGAAAAAAATAAAATAGAAAAACATCTGTTGAATTTTTTTTTGAATGAAAAGCTTATTCCCACATCAGCAAACTCATTTAAATGTGAATGAGATTTGCAAACATTTTGGCGCACATTTGCATTTTGTTCCCAAATTAATCACAAAAAAGCATGCAAAAACTTCAGCAGTTTACTAAGAAAATCAATTTCTAAGTTTTATTTATTTATTTCAAATGACTAAGTCAATTGCTGTAATTAATCAAATTCTCTAATAGGAAATAGAAAACTGCTTCAGAAACTTTGTGCATTTCAGAAACAAACAAATCGACTTTTCTTGTTTTAATTGCTCCGCTTACAAATTTCTTTTTTTCGCTTTGGAGTTTTCTCTCAAGATGAAAGTCAACTTAGAATTCATAGAATACGTATCAAAAACACAATGAGTTTAATGTTATGTAATTTATAATAAAGAATAAAGACGAAAGAAACATTTATTCTTTCTTTAGAACAAAGTACTTCTTGATAAAATAGCATGAATATTTATAAGAGGGGATTTAATTTCCTTTAGTCATTACATTTCTTTTTCTTTTTACATTCATTTTTACTTACAAGTATAATTTTCTCTTACATGTTTTCTCCAATACCTTGAAGCATTCAACAAATTACAAGAATTTACGTCTGGAAAAATACTATACATAATTTCGAGAGCAAATAAATTACATATAATGAATGTATTTTTTTCAAAAAAAATTATCAAAGAGTAATGCAAAGTTCAAACCTTATTTTTAATAAATAATGGCTTCTTTTGTACGGAAGAACACTAAATCTTACGCATTTAATAGTTATTAGAAAGACAGTTAATATATATGAATAATTCAGCTTTTGAAATGAATACTGTGGAATGTCTTATGTAATTGGTATCAGATCAATTTCATTCTTAAATTAAAAATTAATAACCAAAATAATGGAATGAACTAAATGACAAAACACTAAAACATTTAATTGTTTTATTCCAATAAATTAAAAAAACCTGGAGTTCATTAGTAAAATTCTGCTCTTTGTATCATTATGCTTCTTCCATTAGACATAATATATACATATATATATATATATATATATATATATATATATATATATATATATATATATATATATATGCATAGGCTATTCCCTGATTGATACATTGGAATTTATTTCCTACGATTATGAAAATTATTAATGTTATGTTGTTGGTAATTTGGTTTATTTTTCACTTGTCAAAGATCAGCGGTACATTATAGTGATATTTACATCATCGTTAAAAAAAATTAAAACTCTTCACTCATTTTATATTTTGTATTGATTTTTCTATAGTGTTTTGAGAACGAATATTATGAGATTTTTCAGAGCTTCAGACATTTAGCTTCAGCATAAAAATCTTTTAAAAAAGCAAATTTTTTTAGAAAATACAAAAAACGTAGCTTTTTCTCATTTTTATAAAGTCTCTTCACCACATTGTTTCAGATTTCGTTTTAATTACACTGGTAAAAATAAGACTCGCCTTTTCTGGCACTCTAAATTCTTCAAGTTTTTCTTATAAATAAAAAGGAAAAAGTTTTGAACTTGAAAAATGAATCAAGTTTTTCTAATATATACACTTGTTAGAGAATTTCAGCGCTGTAATTCAGTTTTACGTGACACACCTAAATTTGACTATTTTAGAGATTTTAATCACATAATTTATGGTCTAGAACTTGCTTTAAAAGAGATGTAAGACATGTGTTATGATGGGCATGGAACTGTATATTATCAGAAATCTAACTTCTTTTTATTTCGCAAAATTTTCAATGAATTGTGTACGTATATTGATATCTGGTGTTTGTCAATTAGTTATGTGAGACAAACTTCTAATGTTCTGAGTATTAAAACTAATAAACACGCGTCAGATACAAAAGAAAATTATAACACTAATAAAAATATTTGTAAATACACATGGTTTTAACACACATGGTTTTAACACACATGGTTTTAATAGCATCAAAATATGTACAATTAAAATTGTACCTAATACTGGAGAGAAATTATGGTTCGAGAGCTTTTACACTCATTAGTTTATGTGTGTGTATGGTATCCTTTACCTTTAAGGGGTGAAGGTGATTTGGAATAATAGAAATGCCTTGCATAATCTTTCAAGCAAAATAATCTAGAATCTTTTTGTAGATAAAGTTGTAATAGGTCTTACAATCCTAAGAAAATTTGTATAACTTCTAGAAGTAAGCTTAAGAACAGGAAAATAAAAGACCTTTAAACAATTAAGAAAGAATGTATGAATTAGGACATGAGTTTGAAAAGAATTATCATGTAAGGTATATCAAATACTTCATGTTTGGACTAATTAAAAAAATTAAAGATATTATGAATATATTAGAAGAGAGATAACAACATACTCCAGATATTCAAGTTTTTTTTATATCATTAAGTTTATATGTTGTTATCTTACACACAAGAAAAGAAGATCAGTTTAAATACGAATGAAAATTATATAACAGAAGAACTGTGCTTTTCTTAACACTAATAAATCTATAAATAAGAACAATAGTTTTTCCAACATTTTCAAGAAATATGCCTCTATATCCAATTTAAATATCATTATTCAAAAAACTTTTAAATAGAATAAAAAACTTGAGATACTTATGTTTAATTACAATAAAATTTCAGAGTCATTAAGACCACAAATCTGTGGGTGATGTGACCACCAAGAATATATAGATCCTCTCTATTATTATATTAATCCAAAAATAGTAAAAGTACTTGTAGAATCAAATTCTAAGCAATTCTTAGCATTGCTTCAATATTATTCTAAATAATTTATTAAATAAATTATAATAAAGGGCACTGGATTTAGGCTAATGATTTCTTACAGTAATTTAATTATAAGAAGCCAAATCACAAAAGACCTTGATGGTTTTATTTTTAAAGCTGGACTTAATAGTGTATTGCCTATTGGAGCATTTGATGAATTTAGATCCTGAGTATTGAAAGAAATTATACATATGAATTTCAAAGTAGAAGATAAATCTTATATGTGTGCTAGGGGATTTTTAGAAGGATTTTGTTGTGGTTTGCATAGATAAGAAAATTATGCTGTTACATGTAAATTTTATTACAGTAAATTTCTGAGTAAACAGGTATTAAATGATGCATTCCAAATATCTAAATATAGCAAATAAGAAAACAATAATCGTCTTTCAGCTCCTTATATAAATTTCGTATTCATTTTACCAACATCAAATATCCACATATTTTTAAAGTCAAAATTTTTCAAAACAAATTTAAAAGCATTAGACATGGTTAAAATATTAATTTCATCAAATCTGGTAGAATTTTATAAACGATTCATCAGAAAATTATTGATAAATTTACACAAACTGTTACGAGGATCATTCAATATTTAAAAAAATACACATTTTTAGTGAAAACTTAATACTCTCAACTGAAACTTTCGTAAGTGTTAGTAACCTTGGGAAGAATGTTATTCAACTTTTCGATTTATAACTACGTAAGCATAACCTCTTAAATCTTATTTACAATGATGTGTCTACTTGAAAAAAATTTTTTTTTTCAAAAGCAGCATTCTGTTATCAGATTTTTACTTTCGGAAAGTGTAAAACCATCAGAAGTATTCTTTGACTTTAATATTTTTAATAAGGAAGTAATTGCATGAAGAAAGAAAAGCAAGAGGTATTATTCATGGTAGGAAAGTTTTAAAAGGACGTAAAAGCGTCACAGACGAGCCAATTGCCCATGATAAAATATTTGGTAGTCATTTGGAGACAATACACTTTATTAACAGATTATTCATTTCTGATGTGATTGAGGAGTTTTCTCGTTTAGTTTTAATTATTGTACTCTTATGCATTTCAAATATTTCGATACATACCTACGAAGTCGCAAAAAACGGGGGTTGGTACAATGAAACTAGTTACGCTCTGCATATTCGGTCTTCAACATGAAATTGTTTATTAACTTGCTAGTTTAATTCTTATTTTTATCTTATAATTCTTTTTTTTATTTTGATTCATCCTTTTTTAGTTTTGTTTTGAATTTTTTATTAAGTAATGTTTCATATTTTTTGTATAAATATACATGCATATGTATATATAAATTTTTATTAGTATAAATTTTCGGTTTATGTTAATTAGAAAAATAATTTATTCACTTCTTAGCCAATAGATGGAGAGTTTATTTATAGTTGATATATTCTTGTGCTACAAGTTTCTAATTTAAAGATTTAAATTTAATTATAAAGAACATTTATTATTTTAAATTTAACTATAAAGATTATTTATTTTGCTCAGTTAAATTTGTTAGATTATATGTATTTAATAATTATATTTTCATAGAAAAATTTGGTTCTTCTATGCTGCTAAAATTTGAAGGATTTGTTATTTTTAAAACGTTTTTCTGAATTTCACTTGGTGTGTGTGTGTGTGTGTGTCTGTCATCAAATTTTCGATCGTTAATTTAACCAACTTCCCATCAAGCTAGAAATCTGAAACCTTGGGAATCGTTCTCACTAGCCTAACAATACGATATTTGGACATTTGCGACAAGTTTTAGCTAGTATTTTCTTCAATAATGCAGTTTATCCCAACCACTTGGCGCGATTTCAAAAATTGGCATCAAACTTGGCGATTTTTTTGTTTGGCTGAACGTTAAGTCCGTAAAACGGACCAGGGTAGCCACATTTGGCAAAATACTGCCAAATAATTCTTGTCGCCAAGAGTGATTGGGTTAAACTGCATTCCAACCATTTAATTTACCGAATTAATTAATTAATTTTAGTTACTTTTAACGTTTTTATGTATTTCACTTGGTTCGTGTTTCTGTGTGTGTGTGTGTGTGTGTGTCATCAAATTTTCTATCGTTAAATTAACCAACTTCCCATCAAGCTAGAGTTCTGAAATTTCGGGAACCGTTCTTACTTGCCTAACAATGCAATATTTAGATATTTGCGACCAGTTTTAACTAATATTTCAATAATCTTTCTTAATAAATTTTGCCACTATATAAAAACGTTGTTTTTAAAAACGTTGGTTTTTATCTCGAATTATTTATTCTTAACTCAGAAAATCATTCAATAAACCAAATACATTAACAGTTGAATTTAGAAAAGTATACGCCGCTTATTAGTTTTGCAGGTCTTGTAGATCAAATGAGTTTGAGGTATTTAAGAGTTAATAACTACTTTTAAGTTTCATCTTTAGAAAATGAAGAAATATGTATATGTGGATTATGTTAATTTTTCTAAAATTAATTTTGATTTCTTTTGTTGTATCTTTCTTTAATTTTTTGCTTAATTACTTTCTTGGTAAATGACTTTTACTTGCACTTGGTTTTTTAAAATTCTGTTATAAATTAACAATGCTGAGTTGGAAGATTTGGATCCATAAAACTTATACAACTACGCATTCTCAGTCCCAAGCCAGAGACAGCATTTTCATTTGCTATATCTCCATTTTTGTCTTTACCGTCTTATTTTTCTTTTTTCTTTCCTTCTTAATTTCCCCTTTGTAGATATTGGTGGTGTTTTTGCCGATTATGACCTTTATAGTATAAGATTATTTTTAATTTTTTTTTTTCATATTTTAAATGTAGTTACATTGTATATTGCTACAGTTGGGTAATTTATTATTTGAAAATATGTGTTTATTATGTATTCTTATTTTTTCCCAAATTATACTTACATCAATTTAAAGACTTTATTTCCTTTTTTGACTTTTTTTTTTAATTTTCAAGTAAATCTCTTTCTTTTAACCTTATAGTCTTACTTTTCTTGAATTATGATATATATTTTCAATAAGTTTATTTATTAACTGGTTAATAATAATGTTTTAATTGGTTTTAATTTTATTTTTAAAATTCTCCTAATTTGTTTTTACTGTAGTTTTGTAAATTATTATTAGTTTATGTGGATGTTTACCTCGTAATTTCATTTAGCATTATATATATATATATATGTATATATTCCTTTCGGACAATACTGCGCAACAAAATGACGTTATATTTATAAATATCTGTGATCACTTATTAAGAATGATCATGCTTTAATGGTTAAGTTATGATTTGAACATTTTCATTTTATGGAACTTTTTCTTGAGATTGTTCATTCTATGAACTAACGGATCGTAATAAAAAGTAGAGTGTTTTTTTTTAAACTTTTAGTTAAAGTGTACTTAAAAATTTGAAATACATAAACTTCAAGATTTTTTTTCTCCTCCCTCTCACATACACATCGAAAATGTTAGTCTCTTGACAATGTGAAAAATGATATTTATGAAGTTTGAGTAATGTATAACGCTTCAAACTAAGTTTTAAATTATCATATAAATACGGAAATTTAAGCTGATTCAAAACTAACTTTGTGGTCATGATGGTAAAGCAAGTTTTATTTAATTAGTGTTACATATTTGGCGTAGTTTTCTCCGGAACATCAGGAGATAATTTTCTTCTCCGTGTCCCGTTGAGGGAGGGAGAGTTGATGACCTTGATGCGGCAGCGTTGTTTCGAACCCTGGACCAGAGGGTCCGAAGAAAAGTTGACGGTTGCTTTTTGATGCGCTCTTTCCAACTTGCCTGAAAAGACGTCTCTTCTGGCTATTTAAGTGAGGCGTTCTGACTTCTGACGCTGTTGTAGAAGAGAGTTGTTGCATACTCCCTCTCCAGCATCATCGTCATGATACGAAGAGAAACATTGTTTTTTTTTATATACAGAAGGTTGCTTTTCGATTTTTTCAGCCATTTCTGCAATTTATATGCATCCCCAAATATTTTCATTACAGTTAATTTAAAGTACTTAAGTTGATATTTACAAAATTAAGTGCTTGTCGTACTTCCAATTTCTATGCATTTTGGGGTGCACGTCGCACGCTAAAAAAAGTATTGTAATGTCTTTGGACCCGACGTTCTAGTAGAACGTTTTGTAGAGCTTTGAATGTCTCTTCTCTTTGGTAATCTTAGGTCTAATGGAATAGACCACGCCTCTTCCAAAACCACGAGACATATTCCTTTGCATTGGTAGGATAATTGAAAGTGATAAAATAGTTACTCCAACCGGAGCAGGAATTGACACCTCCTAAAGTGGACACCTGATGTGGGGATGGGCGTGGCTTTCAGGAGAATCGTACTCTATAAGGTTAAAGTTCATGAGAAACGGAAATGTAGTTTGCCCTTTCTCACCAGTCCAGATGTCTTTAATGAGGACCTTGTCCGGATGTAAGGGGGACCACTAACGAACTTGCTAAGTGTGGTCACCGCAATGCTAAGATATACTTTTCTGTTATGAAAAAAAAATGAAATTTATTTTTTTCCCTTTTTTTTTTTTTTTTTTTTTCATTTTAAGGTCTTTGATTTTTAAAATTCATTAAGGTTTGAAACTTTTCATTTTTATCTGGAATTATTGAGCTTTGCATAGTATTCATTTATTTCTTGATTTAATACATTTAACGCTTACAAAATGAGGAAGTATTTTTTTAAACATAATGTTTTTCAAAAAATTACTCAATAAGCTATATGCACATTTAATGTTATTAGAAAATTAAAAAGAATAGGACTTTTATTTATATTAAAGTTTTATTTAAACTTACAGTTATACATATCAACATAAAAAGCACTATCTCAAAGAAGTGATAACGAAATTCATCATAGAAAATCAATTTCCGAACATATAATACTTCACTTTTTCTTCGTTAAATTATTATTATTTTTGTTGTTGTCCGTATACGTATGATAATTGAATGTTTCATGCAATACAATAATTCTAATCATCTCTTATAAAAGTGTATTTATTTATTTTACTGATATGCAAAATATAAAATTCCTCTTTCTTTTCAAAATTCACTTGTATTGTCTGCATAATCAGATAATTGAGGGTGGCAATTCACGCGTCATAAACATCATTGATGCGTATTTGAGTAATATAATTTCTTTAGTACTGTAACACATTTCTCAATGTAAATCACTCCAGAGAGAACACGCAGTTGACGTACAACATTTTCGTCCCTCGAGTGTGAGAGGAAACAACAACGAGACCCTAATATTCCTGTCCTAACAAAAGGGCTTTTTACCGTTGGAATACTACATATACTATTAACTATTTGTATCATGTGTTTGGTTTATCACTTGATGAGATCTATTTTTTCCCCTACTTCTGAGTTGCAATCTGCATATTTAATAGTGTTGAAAAAAAATGAAACAAAAAATTAAATTATTTTTATTTGATTACTAATATACATGTAAATTATGACTTAACTTCTTTCGCAAAAAACTAGCATTTGCAATTAACTGTATTAAATCAAATTAGTTGATAAACTTAACATATTTTAAATTGAAATCATTTAATAATTTTTGCATATCCATGCTTAACCTATGTATTCATTTTTGACAAAAACATTTATTAGTACTTTCTTGAAAACTCTTTGAAGTCATTTACAGAAAAAGTAAAGTATTTTTTCTCTATGTAGTGATACGTGGTTCACACAATCATGAAACAAAGGAAATTTTAATTTGGAATGGTCTATCTTGACATTTTGAATTCACACATGAAAGACCAGTGAGGGTCATTACACGTTGAACCTTCAGGAGTGTGAATCGTATTTTCAGAAGGAAATGGCTCTTTCTTTCTATTTGTGGCTATTCCCCATCCCTCCTGGTGTCACACTTAAATAAGAAGTTCACCAAATGAATTTGACATATTCACACACTGATACAGGACACCCACAAAACTGACACGGTTACACTACATACACGATATATTTACACTTTCTAAGTTGTGTACACATATTAAACTTCAACGATTGAACACCACTGTCATTCGCCTCCAGGTAAGAATTGTTAACTTTGAATCGTATTGCTCAAATAAACTAATTGAAGGCATCAAACTATAGTCTTTTTATTTGAGTCATTGTTCAATGTCTTGTTTTTCTATCCTCACCTATGATCGGAGCTTTTTCTCTGCGCTATACGATCACATCATTTGATTGGTTTATTAATTATAAATGTTGTTAATGTTAAAATGTATAATTTTAGATAAATAAATTATAATAAGAAAATATTAGCTGTTTTAATATTCTTGTTGTAGAAAATTGTACGATACGAAACTATGTGCAAGGTAAGATGGTTGGTTATAACTAAGTAAATAAAAGCTAGTTAATATTTTAATAATTTGAATTTAAAACATAGACTTCGCGAATAAAACGTATCGTTAAAAAAAAAACCTAAAGCTGAAATATCTTGTTAAAAATGCTTAATATTTTTGTTTTATCGTAAGGACACTGTTCATTTTAATTTCCATTTTATTGATAATACTTATATGTCTCTTAATATGGCGTATTTATGTATTGTTATTAATTAGAATGCTGATTACTAATTATTTATGAATTTATTAAAGTGATACACAAAGGCACTTATAGAAATATGTAATATTTTACAATATTAATTATATTTCAATGCAGCTAAATGATTTCATATTTTTATTGTATACATGCATGCATTTTATTCTATGTATTTTTGACGTACAAGAGAGAGGTAAGTAACCTGCTCCTTATTAGAAACATCATCCATGAATGATAAATCATTAAAGACATTTCAATTTAGAAAGATGAATTAATCAATAGATTCAAAAATACTATTTTACTCCCAGTTTGTTTCAAGTAATATTTCATTTGTGGAAACAGCGGCTATCGTTCCTTAAAGAAAGTAGTGAACTGCTATTTAAAAGACAGCATCATGCAAAAACACTGGACTTCGCTTTGTTTCCATATTCTCATAGGAAAAAATGCCGGCTCCAATGTCGGAGCAACTTCACTTCGTTTATATAACTTATGATTTATCCTTTACTAATTTATAAATAAACTGTTCTTAAAGGCTGTAGCTTTGAGTGACTTATAGGAACGCAACCTGAACTACTCTAAGGCTTTGACTCTTGGATTTAGGTCCTGGTACATTTCATTGCCCTATACATAATTGTTTCATCAACTCAATCATTTTGGCTTCAGAAAGAATCTGTTCCAGATTAAAAATATCTATAAAACTAGATTAATTTTTCTGCTTCTGTCAAATGCTTATTATCCATTTTACCTAAAAACTACGCATGTTCTTAAAAATTTGATTCAGAGGCTCACAAACTATAGTGTTCCTTATAAATAATATTTAGATTAAACCTCACCAATAGGAATTTCTGCTATCCTTAAAGCACGTCTGAGGAAAATACAAATAATAAATTAAACCAAAAGCTCATGTACACATAAATAATAAATGGTACAATACTTAGCCTTCTTTTAACATAAGTAACCGTTATTATATTTATTATCTTTGGGTAACACAACAGGACAGGGTAAAACTGGAAGATGATTGTGGCATTTTTTAGGAAGCTAGCATCAGATAATTTTTTATAATGCAAATTTGTTCAAAAATACAGATGAAATGTATATTTATATGAAGAAAACTTTTTTCCACGATAAAAAAAATCCCGAGTTCTGTTAATACTGGCCGTGGTAGCCTAGTAGTCATGGTCATAGACTCGCGGCAGGCGTTGCTTACGTTGTGTGGTGGGTTCGATCCCTGATGCTATTAATGATCCACCATTAAGCAGGGATGAGACACGTTAAATCCGGTTCCAAGCCCTTCCCTTGGGGTGGGGAAATTTGGAGAGGAAGGTGCAAGCTCAGGTGTCGCCCTCGTCATGTGATAGATTCAAAAATACGAAGACCCGTTGCCAATAGAACTCGTGTTGCTTCTCAGCGCGATGTTGATAAATAATCATACACACAACCACGAAATATGTTAATAATATTATCCATTAAGATTCGGGTACTATTTTCATAATTTTGAAATCGGCAATTAAGTTTCTTCTGATGTAGGAATCCTAAATGTTATCCTTATACAAAAAGAGGGAAAACGCAACTCTGTCAAAACGAAATTAGCTCAAATTTTCTAAAAATACTGCTTATCAGAGATACCATTCCAACTAATTCATTGAACTGAAGTTAATGAAAACATTTACCTTAAGCTGATTGAGAAGAAGAACGTCCTGAGAAAAAAAAATCTAAAAACAAGTTATCTAATTTTGTACATAACTTTTAAAAGTAATGTAATTGAATTTAATCTGAATTTTTATCGCAACTATATTTGACGTAATTAATAATTATTCCTCAGTCAAAAATGTATTCGTGTGGTCAGAGCAATAATTCTGCGACGAAGGGAAAAATTGCTATGTCTCTTTCCCTCTAACTCTCTGATCAAAATCAAAGTCCACGTGATCGCACGTTTAGGGAATCCAATCCCGGGAAGTGGTTACAAGATGAGAATGGATCTCTGAACGTTCTTTATGAGTGATTAACCCGCACCAAAAAGAGAAGCCGAGATTTTATTGGCTGAACCTCACACCTAATGCGGCGAAATCACGTTTGCCCTCATCTACCCTCTTCCCCTTTCTCTTCCCAAAGGCGTGACCTTCTGATCGCTTTGCCCTCCCCCTGCCTGACTTTTTTTCCTTTTCTCGATGTCTGTTGGCTCTGGCACCTGCTGTGTTGACGTGTTATGTTTATCCACCTCGAGAAGTGTTTTTTTCCGATACTCTTCGATTTTGATTTTTGTCTTAGAACCGTATTATTTTTGTTTATAAGATTTAATAATTGACACAATTGAGGAATTCAAATGATGATTTTTCTTTCTCATTTAAGATCAATAATTAGTTTAAGTGTTAACAAAATAAGATGAATATTAAAATTGTCTAGTGTATTAATAAGAAGTTTGAAAGAAAATGAAAATGTAACATTTTGATGAAATTTTGAAACATAACACTATTAAAGATTCTTTTAATCAGTTGTGGTTGAAAAATACATATAAAAAAAATTAGTGGGTAGTTTCATTAATTTTAAATTTGAAAAAAAAATTTAGTGATGCTTAATTTGATTAAATTTAAATATAACTGGATGAGTTTTGGATCTTATATTGGTGATATTATTTAATGTGATAGTTTAATTTCATAATTGACAGGATTCACTAATTATAAGTTATCCAATTTGAAATATATATATTATATCGAAGCTCATTTTGGATTATGAATGCTCATGTTCTTTATCCTTCCTTTTTTATGTTTAATTATTGTTGTCACAAAACCATTTAAATAGAGAAATAGTATGAATTATTCTCCAGAAATACAAATCTACTGCTAAGCAAATAACAGAATATTTAAACATTAATTAAGAATACAATGAAGTAGAAAATGTCAAAACTTTAACCTTGATGAGTGTAACTATAAAATTTAGATTCACAAATTCCCACTTCAGGGAAAGCTTACTTTCGGTGACGTCCCGCTGAACCATTTCCTCTTGGCTGCTTGGTTTCAACTGCAAGCCATAAGCGCGGATCTTTGATGGAGCGAGATGCTAATTCTTAGCGTTCATTAGAACCAATAGTCACTCTGAAGCAATGAATAGCATTCTAAGCTTATTTGAATGTTTTTTACGATCACGTTCATCCATTAGCACAAGTAGCCATCCTGATTGATACCCCATGTTTTAGGCAGATGATGATGCCTTTCATATAGCTAACGGCAACATAATTTGGTTTAATAAACTCGAGAAGAAATAAAAAGTTTCCTTGGTGCCCTCAGTAATCAGACCAAAACATTCTTGAGTATTTTTGGGAATATCTTGAGTGGCACGTTAGAAGACGATGTACTTCCCCTTCATCACTAACATTAATGTAAGTTATTTTATTAGAGGAATAGTATGAAATATCTTTATCTAATATATAGTATTTATGTATAGTGAACTCTGATTAATTGGGACCAGAGCCAATCAAGGATATAAAAATTCAGGGTAACCAATTCAATTATGAATCATATTTACAGGGGGAAAAACACATCTACGTGCTGACAATAGAAGTGGGGTTGGATTGAAAAAATTTTTTTGTCTTTTTCTATTTAGACAGAGTAAAATTTTGTCATTGGTAAGAAGATGCATAACTCAGGTTTGTTTATATTGCACAGAAGATATTTGCAAATTCACCTTTTTCCCCCCAAAATGTGTGGAAGAAACAAATAAATGTTATTATAGAAAAACGTGTTATTCGCGCTGACTCATTCGGGTTAGCCGCAGATCCATGTTAAAAGGGTTCGATTTAAAGAGGTTCAACTGTATATTTCTTCCATGTAAAATTGATGCTGCCCATGATACTCGTTGGAGATTGGTACCATATAAATAAAAATTATAATTCAAATGCAAAGTACTTCTATTATTTTGTATACCATCCGTATAATTTTGGCTTGAGCTAATAAATTTTTCATTGAGTTTGCTCAAAGTTAATCCATAAATGTGTTTGTCGTCCACATTAATATTTACGAGTAGAAAAAATGTAAATAACTTTTGTTAATACTATATATATTCAAAAATTTGTGTATTATAACTGATTATTTTATTAGTTTTTATAACATAACTTACTTCGTAACCATCATATGTCCATGATCCAAATTTCATCAAACAAGATTGTTCGTCAAATGGAAAATATTCGACATCAATTTCGCAAGTGCTCTTGTACAAAGCGGGAGGTTTCCATACTATTTCACCAGAATAATATACAGTAGCTTTTGTCATCAGAGTTACTTCATAGTTTCCATCAGCACTGCAAGAAAATATAAAACTACTCATTTATGCACTTACAAAATTTTATAAAATCATTTCATTAAGTTAATCATTAAAGCATTCCTTTCATGTATTTTCAATTAAGAGCTATGAGTTATAAATGCAAATAAAAAATTATTTATACAATTCTGTGTTCCGTATTTAGAAATCAAACGATATTTTTATCCAAAAAATGATAATTATGGCTTCTTGAATATTTTAAAATCCACAAGAAAACAATCATAGGTATAAACACTTTTAAAATGCTAATTTAAGATAACGAGAAAAGAATCATGAAGTTATGCCATTTTCACACATTTTAACTGAGGAGGTAATTACTACTATTTTCTGTCTCTCTAATAACACTTAACTTTTTCAAAATATTTCTATCTATATATAGAAACATTCTGAGATCATTTATAATTGTTAGAGAATAATGATTCATAATAAACATTTGTAAAAATTATTACCTTTTCTCAATTATAAGTACAACTTAGTTAAGAAAATTTACAACAATTAGTGTTTGAATAGCTATTTCTTAACACTTCCTTCACACCTTACATACTAATGCACTCTATATACTTGACCATAATTGTAACCCTGGAATATGAATTCTGTGCTAGTGCATTCGTCTGGATCATGTATGTAAATGTATGGTACCGCATATTCAACACGCATAACTACGCAATTAATGACTGTATCCTGAACCTTATATTATCTCAATATAGACCACAGTCAATAGATGAGACCATATAAATACGCTAGTTTCCTAAACTTGTATTACCAAATATGTTATTATTTATTGAGTTAATTATGCTAGTTAATTATTTTCACAGCACATTTTAGTAACGATCTTGCATTAGTATAGATAAGGAATTTTATTTAAATCTGAAATTTGTAATTAAAGGCAAAGCTTTCAAAAGCTGATATTCGAATATTAATATTAAATATAGCAGTAAACAGTTGGTAAATAATTGAATATTAAAGAAAAAACATTAAATTCATCAAAAGAGTAAATCCTTGGCTAGAATATAAACTTACTTGTTAAAAAGAACGATATCTGGCAACCATATGTGTTCTGCAGGTACGTGTATCATTTCTACGCCACCGTAGTCATCGGGATCCCATTTCAGCTTATAATCGTGCCATGTCTAAAATAAAATAAAAACTCGTGGCTTTAGAACATCAAATTTCGATTGTTGCTTAAATATATTTTTCACAATTTTGGATATTGAAATTTCTGATCATTTTCAATTGTCACTAAAAATTATAAAATGGCATGGAGGATATATAATATGATGAAATAAGAAGCGTGAAATGATATGTGTAAAAAAGTATTATATGCAGATTTAAATTGCCAGAAAATTCAGATAAATAACTAGAAATAGTTAATCATTAAAATAAATTAAATATTTGAAATTTTCAAGAAATATTTATGTTATTTGGAAAGCCTAGCGGTTAAGATGTGGAGTTGTGTAGTAGGTTATTGATCCAAGTCCTTATTTTACTAAATATTTATACTGCGGAATAATAATAAGGGATTTTTTATGTGGACTGAAACTAGTTCTCATATATCTCAAACGCACTGAGTGGAAGCTTAGAAAATGAAATATCAACTCATATGTGTTTTTAATTGCTTGAATGTGTTTGAAAATCACAAGGCACATCACTAATACTCCCGTGAACAGTATTTCAAAATAAACTAAATTTCTATGATCCTAACAGCAATGAAGTAAGCCCAGATTTATTTATTAGTGGCAAAAGTTACATTGTTTAGGCTTAAATCAGTTTGTTCAATTTTACAGAAACTTGATAAAATTAATTCTTCATTTTCTCTTATATATAAAAGATACTAAGGTATATAAAATTAAATCATTTATGTTTATGTTTACATTTCTAAGCTGAATATATTAAATATACTGGACTTTATAAGTTTTAAGAAAAAAATTTCTTATAAAAAGCATTACAATTGGTTGATTTCTGTAATTCAATTATTAGTGTTTAGCATGTACATTTTCCCAAATATATATATATATATATATATATATATATATATATATATATATTTCACAAGAAATATCTAATATTACAATTCAAAATTGCGTTGTTCATAAAATATAATTTTAAAAAATTTATTCATGAAATTTTAATACTACAACACGTTTTCATAAAGTATTTTCTTTAATGTAATGGAAAAGTATTTTCTGTTTTTTGTGCTGAAACCGGATTAATTTATTCTATAGATAACACAAATTATTCTACGCTTATTATAACAGTTTAATTATACATAATTAACAATATTTACCTAAAAACTTCAATAGCTATAACTCAATTATATTATTATTACCTAACAGTGTCAGAAAAGGAAGTCATAGTAATAGTATTTTAAGAAAATAAGATTTTCAGGTTATATATAGTTATATATAAGTATATATATATATATATATATATATATATATATATATATAACATTAGTATACTATAATAACATTAGGTTTTATTTTAAAAAGTGTGTGTGTGTGTAAAAGTACAAAGAAAAATATGGTTTCAGAAAATAAAGGAAAACAATTTCTAAGCATTTTCACTTATTTGTAATTAGAATGTTTATTCTGTAAGCAAATATTATTACTTTTAAAACGTGACATTTAAAAGTATTTTTCATTATTTCATTCAGTCTGAAAAGCAGTTTGAAATAAATAAATTTAATATGATATATAATTTTATCCAAAAAAGTTTCTTCAAAAATGTAGGCAAATTTAAAAATTTTTTACTTACATATTTTGAATACGTAGGCGTAAAATGAAACTTATGTATCTCAAAAAAAAAAATCTAAATACATTTATGAGTGTTTGTGATTGCTGTTCATTTTCTAAATGGTGATAAATATACAAATGTCTTCCTTTAAGTAGCTAGAGATACACAATCCAAATTCTTTTTAACGATTAAAATGTCTTGCTGTTTAAACGTAAAATAACTGAAAAATTGCTCCATACATTCTATTAAATTGCGACTTCATCAATGAAAAATAGATGGATTTTATAAAAGAAGAGTTGATTGCGAGCAGTTACACCCTCTGGGAATAAATATTTCGAGACTTAAAATTACTTAATGAATTGCTTTTACGTTTTATGGCATTTTTAGTTCATTACATAGAAAACTTGCTGAAGCCTTTGACATGTTTTCAGGCCCTTAATTTAGCTGTTAAATTGACTTAAATAATCCTATAGTTTAATTTTATAATGCGCCTTGGGGAATTTAATGTGGTTGAATGGATTTCAGAAAATATGTAAAAAAAATGTTTTTGTTTCAGTACTACATATGGATCAATGATAAGCATCTTACTCTATTCGAAGTTAATTAAAGATGCTTAAACATTAGCGCACAAAATTAATCAAATTAGTGCAAAAAAATCCTAATTTTTAATTAAATGTGACATACTAATGCACGTGAGTAAGCAATATAACGACCTGGTTTTAGTGATTTTCAAAGATTGATAGAAAAAAAAATTATAAAAGGGAAATGAAACCTTCAAATTATAAAAGTATATAAGTATCACAACCTTAGTTTTGATAAAACAATTACTTTTAAATAAGCTTCTTTAAATGTCATTATTAATTCAAATTATGCTAGATTGTGTATATGCGTCATTTATTCACTAGCATACTTTTCCTATTCCAGTAATTTAAAATTATTATGACATTTAAAGCTCAATTCGAATAAAAATAGATGTAAAGAAATAGTACTTTCAATGTTCTGTTTTCTAACTCTTGTTACAAATAATACTATATAATAGTTGAAATGGAGGATTTTTAATGCTAAATTTAACTTTGATAAAAAGTCACAGTACCATTTTCAAATTCAGATATTTTTAATATTGCAAAGAAACACAAACGATATTCAATAATCAATATAATAAATTGGTTGCATAAAAGAGGATGACTTAGTTCTTAATCAGTGTTTTTCCAGAATTCTTTATTTAACTTTCTGTGATTTGTTTTCAGTTACTAAAGAGATGGAGTGCTTATTCCACCACTATTGGTAAGCACTGACTAACTGAAATGCAAATAACTGAAGATAATCAAACTGCTACACCGAACATGCAGAAAAAGTCTGGGAATGAGTTTTATTATTAACTGGATATCATTCTTGGGACTTGTGGTGGCCACATTGAATATATACAGTTAAATAAACTTTAAAGTAGTATTTTTAATTTAATTTTTCCAAAAGGGCTGTAGTTTCTATGATTTCATTATAGTCCATAAAGTTGGGATATTCTTTAGTAAACACATTGTATAATTTCCTACAGTTATTTTGTTATATAATAAGTGACAAAACTTTAGTATAAGGATTAACCTAGTATTAAAATTAAGAAAATTAATTAAAGAATTAATAATTTGTGTAACTTAATGATAATCGGATAGAATTTTTCGCGTTCATATCAATTATCTTTTTCCGAATTTTTGATTCATTGCATTTCATCCTTAAATAAGACTATACACACATATGTGCTGCCGAAAAAACAAACATTTCCTTAAAATTCACACAAATTTGTGTAATTTTCTTCCACCAATTAAAATACACAAAATTATGCTTAAGTAATTTTGTGAAACTGTCATTTTTACTCTAAATCCACCTGAAACTCAATAAGCTTCATTAGTAAAATTTGTTGTGTTTTATTTATTTAAATATCTATCGTACGAGCAATGAAAATATTTTTATTTTGAATGGGTACAAATCGTATATTATAATGCTCTATAAGTGTTTTCAGTTCATCAACAAAATCATTATAATTGATATTTTCATGAGTTGCTTGAGTTGGAAAATAATGAATTTTAGCTTATGTATGACATTTGAGCAACCCTGTTTTGTTACAAAATGCTGTGACATTTTCCTACAGTTCCTGAACTAATCATTCTTGCTTTTGAAACGTAAAACTCACCTGAGCTAGGTAACTGATGACATCTACAAGCATTGCAAAAACATAAAATTATTCACTCTTAATCTTTAACTGAATTAATTGTGTTTTCCGTTTATGTTCTAAAAATCTGTAATATCTTGACTAGATTCAGAATGCTATTTTAACTTTTTATTTGAATTTTGACACATCATTTGAAAGTAATAAGGAATAGCTTCATAACTCCCAGTCACAAGTATTCCTTCACCCTTTGTGACTCAGTGTTCCACGCAAGGGAACATCTTAACTGATTCACTTCTCAAACCATCAAATTCATCAATAAATTATTGAAAATTGGTTTCCCATTTTCTTTTACCCATCTACTTAAATAAGAGGTGATAGCCCCATACAAGCGAATCCGTAATTTTCAAATATAATACTTGATGTAAAGTCTTATAATTCCAAAGAATTTTGTCTAGTTTTTTTCAGGTACAAAAATTGTTGCTTGATAAGCAATTTCTTTGTTAATTTGTTGGCGAAAGAGTTCACTATTTATTTTATATTGTTTTAATTTTTTATACCAAAAGTACACGTAGCTTCGTTGAATAATACAGGAGTGTTCCCTAAGCGGGAACACTGCGACTTTAGCACTTAGCCTGTTCTGCAAGAGAACGCAATGACACAGAGAACATCTGGTTTCTGTTTATCTTTGCATGGTGTAACGAGGTGACCCCAGGTTTAGTAAAATGTCTAAGTACCGTGAAGGATCTCACAGTTTAAGTAATTTTTTTTTATTTACATCTGTATTCGTAAGTTAACAAGGCATTTTCACCTTATCACATTAATAATCATACATTAAACACATGCCAATTAAAGGCACGTGCATATTTGCATACTGTAAGCACGAAAGCGAAGCCGAACAAAACTATTTTTATGTGCAAAACCTGCAATGTTGGTTTGTGTTTCTTCCAAAAGGGTGTGACGGGCTTCCAAAAATATCATGAATCAAAAAAAATAGACCAATTTGTAAATATATTTGTATATAGGACTTGTATATATACTACTGTAAATATTTATTAATTGAAAATCAGATATAACTTAAAATATGCAGTGCTTTTTTATTCATATACGGAAGCTTTGTCTCATTTCCGCGTTTCAATGCAATGCTCACTTAGCCACACTAATGAGAGCTCTAGGGGCGCAATGTTCCCGCTTAGGGACACCCACAGAATCAAAACAGTAAGTGCAATCATTACAAAAATTTACCTGCGTTTTCCTTTAGACCTAAATAGACAGCCTACAATTTTTTGTCAAATTTTTAATTTTATAGGGAAGTGTGCCGCAAAAGGTTAAATTAATCATTAACTACGTATGATTTAATACAGTTAATATTGGGTACTAGCTGGTATACCCATTATTCTCAAGAATGAATTTAAAAACGGAACTATCCAAATGGAAGGATAAAAGTATTTTTATGGATAAAAGTATTTTTTATGGATAAAAGTATTTTCATTGAGGACCAACTTTTAAATATAATTTTAAGAGTTTAGCAAATTAGCCTTCAAGGAAAGGATGATTTAATGAAGGAAACAGCGAAGTGAAATGAATTTACATCCAATAAGAGCTAATTTTGCAGTTCATATATCATATTTTTTTTAAAAAACTTTCATAATTTTAAATGTATAATTTATAAAATAACAATTATTCTTTTTAAATAAAGCTATAATTAATTATTAAATGTTCCGTAAAGCATAAAAGAAATTGAAATTTAATAATACTGAACGTTTATTTAATTTCTTCACACAGATTTAATTTTAAGAGTTAACAATCCAGCTATAAAGCATGAAATATTTCAATAGCATTTTAATAAAAATACGTTTCATGTGTCAAAAGAAAATAATTTTCGTGTTTTTCTTGAACAAAAATATCTAAGAAAATTAGTTTGGTAATAAATATAAGAATTTTTTCTTACATTTAAATAAAAGTTTACAGTACTTCAATCTCTTATTCCAAATGTATGAAAGTCAAGACAGGATTTAAAATACACACGATCTTCGCTGACACTTAGGGAAAATTTCTTTAGGAGTTGCTAATTAACAAACTCCCTTTTAATAAATTTAATGTTATTAAAATAGTTCCTGCTATAAAAACTAATTAATTTAGGGAATCAAGCATGCTTTTAAAGAAACTGTAATGGAAAAGTTTCCGTATTGTTGAAAACCAACATAATTCTTAAAAGTCCTTCATTTTTTCAGCTTAAATAATTGACACAGGCAAATAAAGCGAAATCAGGTACTTTTGAGATAGCTGGGTGCCGACATAAAACCGACAAAACAATTTCAGTTGGAAATAATAGAGTAAAATTTGATTATATGAGGCAATATAATTCACTAAAATGACAAATAAGATATTTGAATTACAACTGAAAGAGAAAGTTGGCGTTGAAATTGCAGTTTAGCTCAACCCCTTGGCATGATTTCAAAAATTTTCAAAATTGGCTAAAATCATAAGAGTTGCCACATCTAAAGCTTTCAATAACCACAGAAAACAGGGTAGTCCCCATTTGGCGAATTATCGCCAATAAAAATCAAATCACCGAAAGTGGTTGGACTGAACTGCATTGCAACCAAGATGGCTTAGTAGAAATCAACACTTGGAATAAAAATTTGACCAATAAAAGTAACAATATAATTTATAAGAATGTTAACATTAGAACTAAAATAAATAAACAGACAGTCTAAAATACAAAAATAAATAAGGAGTAATAAAATTTTTATAAAGTTTTCAAATAGCAGCAATTCAACGCTTGTACTTGTTTCCGTTTCAACATGGATAATTGCTGCCTAATTAAAAAAAAATCTTTTTCA
This sequence comes from Nephila pilipes, assembly GCA_019974015.1. Lineage (NCBI taxonomy): Eukaryota > Metazoa > Arthropoda > Arachnida > Araneae > Nephilidae > Nephila > Nephila pilipes. The sequence goes on along the minus strand of BMAW01108955.1, from coordinate 49,719 downwards.
AAGAATTTTTTCATGCATTTTCAAATAATATTCTTTTCAGATGAGGATTCATTCGAAAAAACACAATTATTTTACAAATAACCAAATAATTAAAGGACTCATAGTAATTATCTTAGAAATAAAAACCAATTATTAAAGTCTAAATCATATTATTCGCCTTGAGAAGATACACTATGACTTCATACATGGTGTACATGAAATTTGAAATAAAAATTCATAAAATCTAAGTTGAATTTTAAAAAAGCATGGCTCTGTGGTGCGCACTATCAGTATTCACAGATTCTTTGTACTAAATTTCGTACCAATGAGTTATGTAATTTTCCCGCTATGTCGTTGACAAAATGAGAACCTTTATTTTCAATATGAGATTTTCAGATTAAACTATGCTAGCGCATTGAAATCAAATTCTATGTAAACTAAAGTTTTAAAACAAATTTAAGGCAAATATCGAAAAAACGGTTCCATAGTGCGCCCCATCAGTATTTATAGATCATTTGTACAAAATTTCATAGTCCTGCGTCTTCAAATCATTTCACTACACTACCGGCACAAATAGCAAATTGTTCATTTTTTTAAAATAGATTATGGATTCCATAGAATTATAGAGATTTGAATCAATTTTTTCACGGAGGTTGTGCTATATAATAAAGTTATATCGTAAACATTCCTTTTTAGAGTTGCTCAAACTGAGGGTGTTTAAGAAAACGTAAATTTCAAAAAGGTTTGATCAAATTGTATTTTGAAATGTTAAAAAAATGAAAAAAAAGAAAAAAAAAATCATTTTGAATAATCCTATTCATATTGAAGAAAAAACTCAAAACAAACGCTTAAACTGTTTATTAGTGTGCCACTTTACACTACCAAGTATTTCGTTGTACAGTTCAGGAAAGGGAATGAAAGAGAGATGCAAACAAACATTGTTTCCTGGTGTCGTATTTATCTTGTCAATTCCATTAAATGAACATCTACTCAAGAACTTTCGTAGAATCCACTAGTGTTTCATACAGCAATAAATTTGTGCGTCTTCAAAAGAAGAAGAGTGGATTTAGGCACTATGACCTTGAAGATAAAGTTGTTCAACTCATCATGCGGAATGTGCATATAAGTGGCTTTCAGGAAATGTGGAATCTCACCGTTGAAGTGCCATCATGTATAAGTTACATTTCTTTCCACAAGCAGAACGAGAGATCATGCAGCAAGCCAAGAGGCTCTTCCTTCAGAAAAACTCGATACACCATCTCATTAGTTAATCTAGTTTGAGATTAAGGTCACATCAATCAATCAACAGCAATACCTGCCCAGATGTCCATTGCAAAGTTTTTCTGTTTGTATGGCACTGGTGCCTTCAACACAAAAGTGTTCACATGGAATGTTGAAAATATTTTCCTGAATAAAAGTGAAACCTTATTACTGAATAAGAGGGTATCGCAATCCTGGTAATTGATAGCTTTCTTCCCATTGTAAATATTATATAGTCACTAAGTTACATAGTTAAATGAAGAGGAAGATAGATAAACCAACTCAATTTGTTTTTATTCAAGTTATGAATATTTTAAGTTGATACCTATTTACTCTTTCTATGGCTATTTGGCTTACACGCGCTTAAATTATCGTTTGTAATGATAGTTTATTTATTCTCTACGAACTCACTCGAGCTTGAGTCTGCAGAAGGGCAGGTATTAAGAATTCGATTCCTAAATCCCTTACCTATCTTTTCTATGATCCCTCTCCTCACTTCCTATATTATGAACAGATAGTTCAGGCGTCTCACTTGGATTCACTATCACGAGCTAATTAACTTCCAATCTCAAAGTAAAATTCTTGACTCCTTTTATATATGCCTTTCAATTAATCTATTCATTATACTTCTACTTTCAATCGAATCTGCATGAAATCATTTTAATTTGGTTGCAAGTGATTTTGAGTTTAAATACAATGAGAAATAAATCTAAATAATTAGTTAAAGGTGAAAATCACGACTGAGACCAGCGTTACAAGGGTAAAACAAAAAATTATGTAATGTAAATTATTATGAGTAGCATGTAACTCAGAAACTCTATTTGGGGACACTATTTTGCATTCAGATATCGTACGTGTTGTACTTGGAAGACATGCATACATGTTTAATAAATAACATGTCACATCTTATAATAATATTAATTAATATAAGGTTTCATCATGTGTTTGTTTGCTTGTGGATTGAGTTCCTGAAAATTTCACCAAGAATACGGATAATGCCGATGTTATTATTGTAATATCTGAAGCATCAAAGATGTAACGCTTTTTATTGTATAGTATTTTCTTCAGCCTTCTTCATGAGTCTTGATGAATCAATCTAATGCAACTGTAAATTCTGCTTCTTTTTATTGGAAATTTGAACGTGGTGTGTTTTTGCATCTATCACTTATTAGAACACGATAGTGAAATTTACAACGTATTAATGATCTCTTTCTCATAATAATAGTGCAGTTTAAACATATAACTTTCCATTTTCTTAAGATTTGAATAAATGCGGCCCTAAATTTCATTACAAATATTATTTACAATTATATGTGCTTTCATGCTTTATAATTTGTTCTGCGGTTGTCATAAGACTAACACTTCTCTAATTATAATATATCTCCTTCAATATAGGGATTTATTATATCCCTATATTGAAGTTCAGAAAAGAAACGTTTTCGATGTGTTTGGGATTAATTTTTGTCCCCATTTTTTTCATATATTTTATCATTGTTTTATTTTAAAATATAAGTTTTGTCTAAAAATGTCATGTATTACTTTCCAAGTATTTATTTTGACAGTTTGAAAATGTCTTATGTAATTGGCTCAAATGTTAATGAAAAACGGAGTAAGTGCTATTTGGATAAAAGATATAAAGCTTTTAAATTATTTTATGAAGAATATAATTCAGTCTGTCATGATTTGATATCATAATCAGAATTATATGTTAGATTAATTAAAATGGCTCAAAACTGTTTTATGTAAATCGGTTTAGGAAATATAAGTTAAATATTGTTCTTAGCAAAAATTTAAATGAAAGAATATTATAAATAGAAAACATATATGCAGAGAATTTTAGAAGTATGAAAACTATTGTAAGATAATCTTTTTTTTTTCGAGTGTTTTGAAATCCATGTGATATATTTGCCTTAAATTTTTCTGGATTCAGATTAGAAAATCTTATTTTTTATGACATTAAATACACAATTTGATCGCTTAGTTATCATGTATCTTTTTTATAATTTTTCATCATTCTTATTATCGTTTTTTGTTTTGCCTTTCATTCTTCTCTTCCAAATACGCACCGTTTATTACATATTCAAATAAATTCCAAAACTCTTTGTCATTATTTTTTCAATAAAAAAGCGTAAGCTATACATACGTAACTGAAAGAAAATTTCTGATCCCAGGAAACTTTCATCAATCCCAATTTATGTAATGAGCAATGTTCTCAAACTTAAATCCTAAGATTAAAGACAAAATTTGCTTATATTTAGCTTTTATATATATTAATAAATATCAAGAATACTAAGCAAAGGCTTCCACTTTTTATTTTGAACAAAAGTTTTATTTGGCCTTTCTGTACTTTTGGCTATATAAAATGTAACATCATGAAGAAAACATCAAAACAGCGCTACGTTTTCACCGAGTTTATGCTGCGATGTTATTAACAAATGATTAGCATTGCAGCACAGTTTCATATCACGGGCTCAAATAGCGTCAGAAAAAATTACATAAAGGTAGAACAGCGAATGTCATTTAAACTAGATGTACAGGAATTGCTTTTTCGTGCCATTTTTTTGAGTTAGCAGCTTCAGTATGTCTCAAAAAAGAATACGACGTGATTCAAGCACGTTTCTGTGATCGACAGAGGAAGATAGGTTGCCGAAAGAGAATATGGATAATACTTTTGAGAAATTAATTACCGTGTTAGGATAGTCAAGCAACTGTGTCCCAAACCGGATTTGTAATCAACTGATACAAGAGAGAATGACTGAAAGTCGACACTGATTGATTGCTCTTGTCTCGTGGCACCAAAACACTTGATTACAGGCATATTGTGTGTTTGATAATGATGGATCTCTCTAGCTCATTAAGAATCATAACATACAAAATACGGTTAATTTTAGAAATATCGGTGTCTGCACGTACCGTTTTACGTTGTTTGCAACACAGTGAAATGTCGCAAGGCGTCCATTGCTGCTATTGCATTTGTCTCAAAACCAGACGTTTGAGTCTGTAATGGTGTAATGAACGAGGGACATGGATAACAAAATGGTAAGACTTCGTCTTTGCAGATTAATCACATTTCTGTCTACACCCCCACTGTAATGACTATCTATAGTTTGGGGATATAGTGATATAGAATATGACATTTGAAACATAACAAAAACTTATAGTGTTTGATTATGACCAAAAGGCTTATAGCGTTCTCAGGGTGTCTTATTATTACTGCTCACACTTTACTGAACATTCAACTCACTTCCAAAACACTTTCCAGATCTCTTCTCCCTCACAGGTAGTATTCCTAGCACCACGAAACGGACGCATTTGGATCGTTGCCCTGGATGCCGAAACTAAGATGGTCGGAACGAAATCGAAGAGAAGTTGTTTAATTAAGCCAAATTGATTCTGCACCCAGTAAAATAGTTCGGCTAATATTATATTCTATTTCCTCGTATCCCAAGTACGCATTGGTATATAATAACTAGCCTCGGTATATCTGTGATATTTGAGATCTTGTTGCTTTTACATTCGCAACTTACATGCGACCACATTCCAGTAAGACAATGCGTGATGGCATGCAATGTTCAAGGCTTATTCATCCACCAGATTTCATTGCTGCTTTGGTCTTCAGGTTCTCATAGTTTATCGCCTATAGAACAGGTCTGGATAATGATTGGAGAGGGACTGACCCTAAACATTACCCTGCAACATTAGATAAATTTTGGTGTCGTGAGGTGACACCATGCCAACAACAAAAACATCCGAAACTTTTTTCACTCAGTGTTGAGGGGAGTAGCAACGGTTATGAACAGTCGTGGTTGCAACACTCAATACTGATTTTATTGCCCTTCTCACCTCGCAGATGGTCTTTTTTGTAATTTGAGTTATATCTCTAATGCACTTACTTGGTTTTGATATTTCTTGCCCTTGTTGTTGCATTTTGAATAGTCAGCAGTGTATAACATCAGTAGATACCAAAATTTCAATATCATAAAACAAATAATTTGTTTAAAATTTTATTTGAAATTCAGAAAAACACTACCTACTAAAGATATATACCTTTATAAAATAACATTTATAAGACAATTCTATTCGAAATAATTGAGTTTGATATTTATTAATAAAACTATACCCATTTTAAGAGATTGAAGGATATTATAATCCTCATATGAAATTAGTTTGTAATTCAATACCTTTTTATTAAGTATTCGAAATTATTGGTTTTCTTTATTAGCGACTCACTTAGAAGAAAAAAGAAAAACGATATTGACCCCGTACTTGGTAATTTTGAGCATTGCTCAAATGACGAGGACGTCACCTAAGTAGGCACACATTTTCAAACTTCCACACTGTGTCAAGGGAGGATTTGAAGCTTAGGAAGATTTAACGTGCATCGGATCAACTTTTCCGCAGTTTTTTAGTGGTATCAGGATTTGATTCTACGACTCATTGAAAAGAACGCTGGCAACAAGCTAGGGAGCATAACCACTCGGCTGCTGCAGTCTATAGCAAGTATTGCAAGAAACAGGTTAAGAAGAAAGTTATGCTTAGAAACTCAGAATTATACAAATTCTGTCTGTGACGTATAAAGTTATTAGAAAAAGTATGACCCTCATTGAATGCTTCATAACAATGAATGCGTTATCCTAATAATCCATTGTAGCCTAATAGCTTCAGCTCCTTTTAATTCCCAATCGGTAGGTCGCAATCCACAAGGAGATTGCTTGGTTCTTTGAGGTGGGTCATCGGTTAAGAATTTTAAGAATCAAAATTAAAATTTAAAATTTACAAAACATAATTTACTTCTACAAAAGGGAACTTTCAACTCTTTTGCTTGCCAAGACAAAGCTAGGGGGGGAAATGCATGTTCAAGTTATCTTGAGACTGACCTTGACAAAAATTCAATTAAGAACTATAACATTTGGTTAGCAGAGGCAAACTTAATCATCCCTTTAATCAAAAATAATTATTATCAATAAAAATATCACAGTTAACTAAGTCTAAAAATGTAGTTCTTCAAGTCCTTTATATTTTGTAGTATTGATCAAAATAGCAAAAGCCAACCCCATTTTAAGAACTAGGTGATGTCTTACAAACCTACTTATGTTTTTATATTTCCCACTATCTTTCTTTGCTTAGTGATAAAATAAGGTGGGTTATTTGGTATTATAAACAGGGGTTAAAAATAAATGAAACTGCATTTATAGAAGGAGTAAACATTTTAAAAAGTAAATGTGTTGTCTTTTTCATCTCCATCCTTTCATCAGCTAACTATTGTGTAATTCTATCAATGTTGCTCAATGTACAATAATATCTATACGAAAATAACAATTTAAACCAAATAGTAAAAAAAGCCTTTTTTTTTATATATAGAAGCTGGCAAAATTCCTTTCAGCGGAAGACTTCAGAGTTTCTCTAAGTCTCATTTTCAGTTAATGGAATCCCTAATTGGAGATTTTAAATGTTAGCTGAAGATATCAAGACTTATTAAAATGAAGAAGAATATATTTAAAGTGTAAACATTTACAATTAAAACGAGTAATTAACACTATTAAATGGAAGAAAACGCTATAATATTTCACTTCAACAACATTTTCAGAAGGCTCCTTTTACAAGACTTTTTGACGTACTGTTCGAAATTATAATATTGGATGGTACTCTCACAAACTAATGATTTGTGTTGCGTTAGACGCACTCCATTGTACAGCTTGCAAAAAGTAATGTCTAAAGAATTTCATTTCAGAGATACATGAAAAGGTTAATCTTTTTTTTTAAGAAAGAGTCTCTTTCCTAAAGTACCAGATGACAATAGCGGAGTAAAAATGTTAGATAGCATTGCACTTGTGGAATTATCTTGCATTTTTGCTCGAAAGCAACGTGAAAGAATAAGGGATAGATTCGTAATATATCTCTATCGTCAGTCATACAGATTTTGTTTATCATCAGAAATAGATCCCTGATTGCTTAAAACTAAGCAGCATTATGTAATCGACTGATGATATATTTTCTTTTCAAAGAAAAAATCCTATTAAGGATTTGGTCAGCATATTTCTATTAAATAGGGGTATTCTATACAGAAAGACTGTTAGTCCTTCCTCGTCTCTCCCCACAGAAACAATTCAGTACTGGAATGCTCATATCCTACAGGAGTTAGAATGTAAACTCCACAGTCCCCTTATTGATATTACTCTTATATATTACCATCCTCATAGATGTGTGAAACTGCCCTAAATACGAACACAGCCTACCTTTCATTGAAACTGAATTTTTATAAAGAAATCTTATATTTTTAATCATTTTTAAGGTATACACGAATCATGACGTTTTTGCTGTATAGATTAATATAGTGTTAAATTATTCTTTGTTCTGATGCAGTCTTCTTCTTTAATCTCTTTACACTTTTGAATCATATTTCAGTTTAAAAACTCTTTTTTACTTTGCCACTTTTATTTAGAATTATATTTTATCTGATCGCTTAGAATAATGCATTATTAAAATTTATTTTTATTTATTTAAACAAGACTTTCTTATAAAAAACAGTTATTAAAATATATTTATTCATAAAAAAGCTTTATATTTACTGTTTGCATTTCATTAACGAATAATTTTGCTTTCTAACGTAATTTGTTTTCATTCACATTCAAAGTTGTATCGAAGAAACTTTTGAAGAAATGTAATGTATGGTACAAAATATTTTTTAGAGAAAATTTCTTAACTTTTTACAAAATATATTTCCTAATTACCCAACGTCTTATGTTGTGGAAATTTTATTTCCTTCTCAAAAATTCCACTCAGAAAAAGATAATTTGCTTCCTAGTAAATGTACTCTAAATCGCATTAAATGATTTTCTCCTCTTTTATTTAAAGAAGAGTTTCGAAGAATTTATTTGTTTCCGAACAATTAATCAAGTCTCCAGTTTCCTGAAAAATTAAGTACTGACATGCGCAAAAGAAAATGAAGCTCTAAGTAAATACAAAAAGAAATTCGTTAAGCCCTCATCAGGCAGAACACTATTTTAACAGAATTACTTGTGTTTGTTTTGTAAGGATGACTACGAAAAGTCTTGTATTTACTCAAAGGTCTTTACATTTTTATCACTTGTCCGAAGTTCAAAAAATTAATCAAAATAGCTGAGTTGAATCAGCTCAGGCGACAGCCGAAACAACCCAAAGTTACATCTTTACTTTTGCATACATTCGTGCTCATTGAATGTAGAAAGTTTTATCTAAAAGAACGGTTTTGGAAAATCTCTGATAGAATAACAATACTACTTGGAGCTAAAGTGGTGTAATACGCTCTGTAAGAAAAATTGATATATTTGTTTGGTTTTTTTTTAATCATTTGCTTTCAATATTTATCTTGTGAAAAAGAAAAATAACTTAAAGCAATCTAACAAATTAAATTTGTTTAAAGAAACTTAGGAATGCTTGACGGCTCTGTCATTAAAATACGATTGCTTTAAATCAAGTATTTATAAGTACATGTAATAAGAAATTAAACTATTATTGTTATCACTCTTATAACTTTTCTTCCGATAAAATGTCACTGGAGAAGATTTATGTATTTAGAATTTTAAAATCACTCGAAAATGTTTCAGAATAATCATAATGTTTATAAAATATTCAAAAATAGATTTTAAATTATTATTTTATCTTTCAATGTGGAAATTTTTTCTAGATTATTTCTTTCACTTAGAATCTTAACCCTTTTCAGATAAATATTAATTTTATAAACGTAATACATCAAATCATATTTCCTATTGATTTATTTCAAACTACGTTTCTGTAACTAACGTTTTATTTAAGAAAAAATTCCAATGCATTCTCAAAATGAGCAGACTCAGAAAATACGATTAAATCAACTCTTAACTGAAATAATAGTAAGTAATCTAATAAATTGAGGTAGAATATTAGGATTTAAATGTGAATGCATGAATATACATAATCTCAGAAGAATATTATTATACTGTATACAATTGAACTCATTCCATCAAGTATCGTCTTACATTTTGTTTCTTAATTCAAATATATTGGAGAAATAAAAGTTTATAATGTAGTATATATAGGTACAATTAAACTATTTTTTTAAAATTAATTGAAATATATATTTATGAATTTTGTTAATAATTCTTTATTAATTTTCTAATTTTGTCAGATAATAAAAATCCCAAAAAGTAGCATTTTAACATCAACAATTCGATTAGGTAATCATAATTCCATTAGCAGAGAGTTTCAATTACTTCCAATTGTTTTCTATCGCACATTCTGTTTGTTGACTTAGGTCATTATTTATTGTATGGACTTTCAATAAGATATTTACTCAACTGATTAATTATTATTATTCCAGTTTGTTGACCGTGGGCTTAGAGAATTCGATAACACCATACAGAGTTTCGGAAATTCTTTAATGAATTGTTTGGCTTGATCAATCAATATAAATTAGGTGTACCTTTAGTTTATAGAATATACAAATACGCTTTCAGTGATGGCGTAAGATAAAAATAATAAGTATTTTCTTTGTGTCAGAAATGTTTTTCACGTATTTTTATTTGCGTTTTGGATAGGAAAATGTTATATTTAAGTTTCTTTGTCTTATTTAACAAGGAAATAATTGAAGACAGAATAATTTATAGAAAGAGTTAAAAAGAACTATTGGTGATTGAATTTTTGGTCAACATTAACCTTCCGTCAACATTAACCTTTTGTTAATCTTGATTTTAAAATGTGTTTTTGACATTATAAATTCTAAAGATAATTTCTAAAAATCTATAACTACATTAAAAAAAAAAACGGAGGCCTCTCCTGGAATTTGTTTATTTCTTTCTTGGAACTTAGAAGATTTTTAAAAACAACACATTTATTTTTATATCAAATTTTGAATTGTTTTACTTTTTTCCTTCTCTGTTTGATAACAACTTTACATGCTCAAAAATATTTGAAAACTTTATTTTAAAGTTCTTTAATTTAAAAAAAATCATAATAATACTGCCATAAATAAATATGTTTAAATTAAATGCCAATTTACGCTGAATGAAGCGTTTAGAATTTAATACTTTAAATCAATCAAGCATTTAAATCAGGTATGAAAATCTGAACTAATTAACAAGATTCTCATTATTCATTCCTTTGATAGCAACATCAACAACCATAAATCAACTTTTTGTTTGCCGAAGGCGTCCCTCTTCATCACAGAGATCTCTCTGTGGACTCTTGAATTTCAGCGCATCTGACCTAAGAATGTTAGCGCAGAAGCGTCAACATTAACCTTGTCATCTTAACCGTTCCGTAGCCGTCGTTTCCAATTTTGTGAGATTCACGCGTCAACGGTTGGCTTAATAGTTTCCCTAATGAGCTGACGCTTCCGGCATCTGTGGACAGAGAAGGAGATTTGCCTCGTTAGAAGCCAGACTTCCCTTTCTTTGGATACGCTCGTACGAAGTGCGCATTAGTTTTGGACACTTATCACAAATGATCATAGAGAAAGCAATAGGGAAATAGTGTTTAAGGATAGCGTGGAAATTTTGACAATTAGTTGGCAATGACTAATTTGTAAATATCTTCTAGTTGATACCTTGTCATTTTGTTTTATTTAAAGATACAGTATTTATTTTTCATGAAATACTTATTTCAGTTTAATGACGATGCATTATTATGATTATGACAACAATTAATGAGTTCCATAGACAAGTGGATAAATACATCTTAATGTCGAAATGACTTATTGCTTCCTTCTTTTCCAAATGAAGATATTTGTAATGTTAGTTAATGTCATGTCGTTTATATAGATCTTCGAAAGCAAAAAATATTTATAACTTAATGGCTAATTTATATTTTATCCCAAATTTGAATCTAAGCTCTATAACAATTTTCACTTTTTGAAATAGTACCAAGGATTATGCATACAAAAAGTAAAATGGCTGATGTATGTATTTAAATGATATGTATTTAAATTTATAGTAATTGAAATTAGGAATAAGTAAAGAATATTTTTGTTCAATTGAAAATCTTGGTATTTATAGCAAAATCAAATGATTAAGGTCTTATAAAGTGTTTCGCATCCCAAAAACTATAATACTATAATTTATAAAAACATTGATTTCTTGCAAAATGACGAAATTAAAAATTATTTCGTCAATTAATTTATATTCAAAAAATATACTACAAAATGTTATTCCCAAATATTATATGTACACATTTTAATATAAAACATAAAATATAGAAATTTTATACCTAAAACAGAAAATTCAAAATGTAATGAAAGCCAAGTTCTTAAGATAAACCGAAATTTCCAAAATTATGAGGCATGCAAAAATATTTTTTTCAATGAAACGAAATCCTCCATGAGCTAATGGTCACACATTTATAAATTAATTTAGAATTAGAGAAGTTGTTATATTAAGGAGAGCTATGTATTTAAACATTAATCAAGACTGTTAGAAAAACATGTAATTTTATTAATATTTTTATTTAGAAAACAAAAATAAGAAAAACTATCTTTTCTCTGAAAGAAACAAAACAATGTCTTTATGAATGTTAAGTTAAAGAGAACTTTTTAAAATTTTCAATTAAATTATTTTTAATATACCTTATAGATAAATAACCTTCGTTTCTTTTAAAAAGACTTATTTTTAATTTGAAACAATCAATATTTCTTGAAAATATCGTCATAGGACTTTGCTAAATATGTTTATGCTGTCATTTACAGTTGGTAATGGCAGTAGAAATATATTAGAAGCACCTTCATTTTTAAGGTTCTGAACTGTTAGAAAGAGGAATTAAAATAAATAAACAGTTTTAATTAAAATCAAAAGGAATCGAGTATAAGTTTTATTATTAGAAGTTGATCTTAAAAGCATAATAGATGAACTAATTTTGAATTTAAATATTTACAAAAAATAAACAAAGATAATTATATTCAAGGGATACAAACACCCATATTTAAACCACTATGCAATCTGATGTGAAATATAATTATATTCAGTATACCGTAAATACTATTATAGAAATTTTAATAAAAATTATCTGTTCAGTAAATTTAAAAGAAAAGGTAAATCCTTCAATAAAGGTGTAAACTAAAATAGATACAAAGCTAGAAGTAATACTTTTTTATCAAACATTTAGTTTTTACAGAATACTTATAAGAAATATATGTATGTAAATTAAAACGTTTGCTACAGAATCTATTAAACTCAAAAGATTTTGATTTCTTCTAATCTGTTCTCAATTTTATAAATACAAACAACTTCAAGAGTTTAAAGTAGCAAGGAATTAAAAATATAATTTATTAATCTCAGAAAAATTTTTAATGCAGATGAATCTTCGTAGTTTATAAAAAAAAAAAGTCTAAATATCAACAGTTTCCTATTCTTCACTGAAACAGAAATAAATAAATAAATAAAATTCCGTTAGTGAAATTTCTAAGTATAATGACTTAATTGTATTTAACATGTTTATTTGAAAGTACCAGTCTTTTATTTCCTGTTTTTTTTTTTTTTTTTTTTTTTTGAAAAACAGAACATTATATATATTTCAAGAACATTTGTTTTAGGCTTTTCGGAAAGCTGTAACTTAATAATTCATTAATTAAGCGCTAGAGTGGTGCTGTGGTACCTTGTTGGCTTAAATTTAAATATGTCACCAGCAAACATGTAATTAAGTAAAAATGATTAATGAATACGAATTTTCTCGTGTTTTAGAATATTTGCTGTATTTATTAATTTCAAAGTTTTTGTGCGTATTGTAATGAAGAAAATAATAAAACAAAATAGTTTCAACAAATTTGTTTCTTCTAATAACTTTTAAAATATTAAAAGCGCTGTTTTGCAATATATATTTAAGACAGAAATTTGAAGTTAAATTGGGCTTAAATTTTAAATTAGAATTGGTAAAATGATAAATCTTTGATTTTGCTGGTTATTTCAAATTTGTACATACATATAAAGTAATTAATTTTGAGCTAAGTAAAATGGAGTAAGTTTCAATTTCTTTTAAAATGTGCGTTTTTGTGTGTTGATAACAAAATTTCTTTAAATCAGTGCAAGTTATATATATCAGAATCTGTTTAAATTCTAAATAATTTTATTTTATATCAATAAATTTGTTTTTATTGCACATATTTATAATATTATATTAGTTTGAGCTATTATTCTATTTTAAGTCAAAATTATACACATTATACAATTTTTGTTTTGAGCTTGATTATAAACAAAGTTCTTTACAATATAAAGTAATGAAAATCAATTTGAAATACTTTTACACTTCAGGAATCAGAATTCATTTCACAATAAATTGAATAATATTAAGATAACAAGAATGAATATAGTATTCTTAAGTAAACTAGGTCCTTAAGAAGTGTTGAAAAAAGGAAGAGGGATATTCTTAAAAATGTCTTTGGTTTTAAGATTACTTAAAAAATAAGAAATGTATATGGAGCTTTGGAAATTGATTCCAATAGTGAATGATCCTATAACTCTCAGTATATGTTTTGATACATTAGAATTGTTTCAGATATTATGATGCTGATTATTTTTTTTCCCTATTAGATGAACAAAATGAAGACATTGCGTTTATATTTGGTTCTTATTTCTTTAATGAAAGCTCTATAAAAAGTTCTTTTTTAATAAATTTTACAAATTTCAGAAATTTTAAAATTACTCTACGTTGCTTAAAACTATTATTATACATTTAAAAATATTGTTGTATTGTTATTAATATATTAATAAATGTAATTTGTTAGCGCTAGTTTCTGCAATTGGGAAATATATTCTTCATTATTGGACAGAGAAAACATTTTGTAAAATCCATTTGTAGACTTATCTTAGATCTGTAGACTTATCTTAATCTATCTTAGACATTAATTTTTAAACAGAGTTAAATATTAATAAATTTAAATATTATCAGTAGAGTTAAATGTATCTGATTGCTTAAAAATTAAATGGTTAGTAATTTTCACTTCATTTCTATAGAGATTGAATATCCGTAACTGAAAATATGTTCTTTTGAGATTGTTAAATATAAAATAAGTATTAATGAAATTAAAACTTCTAAGATTTGTGAAAAGTGTGATTACTAAATACAGATTATAATTGGGAATTTCTACGTATACTTCTCATCAAGAAACAATTGCCTGTAACAGAACAAAAATTATTTTGCATTTTAAAGCCATAAGCGGTACCATAGAGGAAGCTATGTAAAAAAAGAACAGAAGAGAGTTATATCAATTCATGTTTGGGGCATTTTTTTTCAATTCTATCACTCGGAATACAGTTACTTTAACGGTCAACGTAAAATCTTTAAATGTAATTTCTTCACCTTTAATAATTAATCTGAACAGAACGTTATACATTTTTAAACCATAATCTTAATACTCTACCCCAATTCAAGTTTCAAAGTAATATTAAACTTTTAAAATTTTGAGAATATATGTAATCTGTAGTTTAATTACATTTCCATCCGACACATAAAACTTTTCTTAAACTTAACAATCCAGTAATATTTTTCAAGGAAAATAATCATGCCCACATTAAATCACGAGTTATAAGATGCAGTAGCTCAAAACTAATCTTAAAATTACCATTCATTAGAACATTTACTCTATCACCTTGATTAGCTGCAGAAAATAATTCTATTCATATTAGGTTATCGATTCGCGAATTACAAGACTCATTTGTATAAAACTAATCTTAACTTTATTGTTCATTAGAACATCTCGTCTATTCATCTGGTTAGTCAATGATAAAATATGGCTCATTATTCAATACTCCATAGTCCATTATATGATTTAATACATACATTTAAAATAATTTGTAAAATATAAGTTTTTAGACGTAATTATACCTTTTGATTCTACGTATCTGTTCCCTTGATAAATTTCATATGTACTTTTTGGCAATAAATTGATTGATTCTTAAGTAAATGCAGAAAAGATTCTTAAGAATAAAATTGTCTGCTGATTCTCAAAAGTTCTTTATTGTTTAGGAAGAATAAATGTTATTTTAAAGTAAATATTTCTGATACGCTACAAAGTATTATTATTCATCCAATCTTGATACTAATATGACATAGTAATTATTAATAAAATAAATGACAATAATATTATTTAAATGTGATAACTATAAAATTGAGTTTAAGATGAAATATTTTTGAGCTAATTATTTTAATTTCATTTACTTAAAATTACAAAATGTTATACAAAATATTCAAGTGTATTTTAAATCAATAAACCTTGACAATTCAATTTCTGTACCACGGAATATTAAAAAGCGTATTTATAAAAATTCCACATGTATTCAGATAATTAACACATTTATTTTAAAATGTAAAAAACAAATATAAGAATATATGAATCAGCATATCTCTCTAACTCTGTGTTTATAAGTGTGTGTGTGTAATATTTATTTCTTAATTTTAAATAGCCTGCTATTGTTTAAGAAGACTCCTTAAAAAAGTTTTTATAAAATTGGTTTTAAAAATAACTTCAGTAGTATAAATATTATAAAATACTTACTTGTTCGACCCACACATTAGTTGTCATAACCTGGTGTTTCAAATTCTGAAATGTAAAAAGAAATGTTAAATGGCAATACATTTCACAAATTATTATCAAGCAATTAAGAAATACTAATTTAAATATTAAAATGATATTTTTAACAATTTGGGGGTTTTATTTTTCATAGAAATACAATGTAAACCAATATTATTACAAGATATGCATAGAGTGTAGAAATTATAATGAAATTAGCGCATAAGTGTTTCATTTCCGAAATTATACCTAAAAATGAAAGTTAACTTTTAAATAGTTATTGAATTTACTAAATAGTTTATTTTAAATTAAGTTTGATAAATATGAATATTAAAAAAATCATGTTCCGAAAAAGTATATTAGCTTCTATGCATTGAACACATTTACTAGAAAATATGAGTCACTGAAAATATTATTCCATAAATACATTTCTACTAAATCAGGGTTATTATATAATTTAGATTAAATGTATATTGTTAGATTTGAAGAAGTTCAATCACTTTTACCTGGATTTTTCAGTATATATACATTCTCT
This sequence comes from Nephila pilipes, assembly GCA_019974015.1. Lineage (NCBI taxonomy): Eukaryota > Metazoa > Arthropoda > Arachnida > Araneae > Nephilidae > Nephila > Nephila pilipes. The sequence goes on along the minus strand of BMAW01108955.1, from coordinate 33,436 downwards.
ATACCAGTGAGAATAATCAATGTTCTTATAATAAAAAAAAATAAGATTTACTTATTTATTTAAAAATTACTAGCATGAGGATATCAGGTATTGCTATATATAAGAATATCAATTATTTATAATTTAATAATTTCTTACATTCTTAATAATGATACTTTTTAAATAAGGTAGTTGGAGAATTGTTATAATGTGTTATACAAAACTGATATTTAAATTATCATAGTTCACTACTGACGATGAGCAGTAAGAGATTTCGAGAATTCTATTGTATGAAAATTCCTTGAATGTGTAATGTATATTGATCACTCAAGCAAGTTTTGCTTCCTTTTTAATCTTTATATTAGTAAGAATTTATTTAAATAGTTAAAAATTATTTCATCCCGAAATTATTTAGTCGATATAAATTACATTTATTTGTAAAATTTTTAATGTTTATTAAAATATTTTTCAGCCTCATAAAAATGTTTATTTTTATTTTAATGAGGATTAACAAATAAATTTAAAAGACTTATTCTGATATCTCACTTAATTGTTTAGGTAATTCAATGTTATCAAAATTTCTGAATAAATTTGAATCGTTTTATTTTACAAGAATATGTGATATTATATACTGGATAAAGGGTAATTTACTTTAAAAATGAGCTTAAAAGTAGATTTAATATATATATATATATATATATAATAGTATTGACATTATTAAAATAATGATATAGTAGTATTACATTGATGACTGACATTGACATTATTGACTTATTGTGCGTGAGTACCAAAATTCTTGTACATAGCATAACATTTCTTGAATATAATATTTTTTTAAAATTTTATTTAATATATGATCATTTTTGTAATATGTTTTGTGATAAGAAATACAAAAATTAAATGAGTCTTCAAAATTTCTTATATTCTGTGTTTTTTCTTATTATAAGGGAATGATATGTATAAAAGAATACTTATATTACCGCAAAATCATTTTCTAATATCTATATTTACTTAGAAATCAATTTTAAATTGTGAGGATGTTTAAGAAATTGCATTATTGATAAAAATAAGTTGAAAGGAAATTTTTATTAAATCTTCAAAGAGAAAAATGTTTCTTTGATAATCGTTAAAAGTGTATTCTAAAATCTTTCTTTCACTCGTAGCGAACAAAAGATTTCTTCCAACAGTTCTCTTTGATATCAAAAACCAATATTCACATTTCACTGAGTTAGAAGAGTGAAAAACAGCACCTCCTTATAAAATTCCAGAGAGTGTCAAATCGAAAAATGTTGGAAGCCTAGAGGCTAAGACGAGAAAAAGGAGCTCTGAGAAAAGAAAAGAAAGAAACACAAAATAACTGAAACATGAACCCAAAAAATGAACCTGATGGAAGAAACACCGAAAAGAGAAACACTGGGTTCAAGGAAAAGAATACGAAAAAATTTCCAAATATATAATAATAAAAAGCTTCACAAAGTCAAAGATAAATTGTCTTTTATTAGTCCCTTAAGAAACTCGGAATTTTCGGTCGAAAAAGGCAACAAAAGTTTAAAATAAGTTTTCTGTGAACTTTGGCTTATTTTTTGGAATTCATATTAAATATGCATCACATATTCGGTATCTACAAGGCAGTTTCTACCACCAAACCTCTCTTTTAAGATGTATATATTTCTTCACTTGATATAATACTTGCCTCCTAAGAATTAGATTTAGGAAAAAAGGAATAATATTATATGAACTAGGCCAATAGTGCCTTATACATGGACGAGGCATATAAAAATTGTGTATGTACTCCCTTACGAAATGCGTTTTTCAAGATCCTGACATTATACGTAGCTCTGCCCTAGAGGTCCGTCATACATTTTCGAGGCTAGACAAGATAGTCGCATTATTATGACGTAGGTTTGGGAGTCTGCCAACTTACAGAATGGCTTAGCGCCTGTAATTTATGCCTCCCAGTGTGGCTTTGCTCCGTCATTTCCATAAAAGAACGTGATGTACTCTAAAAACAATACATCTAAATAAGTTCTGCTAAGAAAAGAGACAGCTATGCATAAAAGGATTATATTCATCTTCAATATTACTCCAGGGATATGGTTACCAAGTCACGAATAAACGCCCTGAACCAAGTGTATGAATTCTTATATTTTTGAGAGTTTCTACGATATGCTTCTTTAAATATTTAAATTTATGACGCCGCATCTTTAAAGATATGTATTTAGAGTTATCGCTTTTTCTACGTGTTGATCCGTTTAGAGAAATTTTGAAAACATCGTGTAAATGTTTATTCAGAACAAACAGATATAACAAAAGGGTATGATGATTTTCAAAGAGCTTTCGGCAATGTTGAATTGTAAATCAAAGCAAACTAGTAATAGAATGATTTTCTGCATGCAAATTGAAATAAAATTTATGACGTACCTGATATAGTTTTCACAAAAAAAAATATCGGTCATCTTTCAGTGAAAATCAGCATTTTCATCTACGATGAATTTTTCCAATTTTTTGTTATAGTTATACAATTTCAATACTAATAAATGTATCCATACTTTTCCTATCATTTGCTCATTAAAAAAGAGAAAAAAAAACAATATTTTTCATAAAATTGATTTTTCTATATTTATTTCTTAACTTTAGACACATTTTCATAATTTTCATCATAAACTTCTATTGTAGTTTAAATTTATATTGTATATGATCCTTAATTTACCATATTATTCTATAATTTGCTTACGTAAATTTCCAATTAGAGCTTGTATAAGATTTTATTACAGAATACTCTTAATTTAAAAAAAAAAATTGGGAGTATTAAAAAACTAATAAAGTTAATTTTTCGGCTCTCGCTAATCATAACTTACAAGTTAATCTAGTATAATATATCTCACATATATATTTTTACCTTACCACTTAATACTAATGTATCAAACAGATTTGATCAGTGCCAGATCAAATTGTTATTTTTATAAATAAATTTCATTTGATTTTATTATTAGTTTCTTTAAATGAAATCAATCAATTGAATTTGTTTATGAATACATGGAACACAATTCTTCATCGGATAAATTTATTTCGTGTTCCATATACTCATTACTGCGCAAGCTCATTAGGAAGAAAAGTGCATTGAATTTGAAAACACTTTATGCATATTTCTTGAAACTTAATCTTACTTTGATAAACTGTGTTTTAAATGCATTTCAGTTTTAAAATTGAGTATTCAAGAAATAATTTGCTTAGAGACAGAATAAATAAAGTACTTCTATATTTTATTATACTTACTAAAATCCTGTTATTTTCATTAATTATCTTTAATGAATTGATTAGCAGATCTAAATAAGAAAACTAAATAGATTTTGATTTTTAGTGGGATAATATGGTACTAATGATTAAATATCACAAAGATTACAAAGATATGAAAATGACATTACATGAAAATCCGAAAGCATAATAAGCTAACATAAAGCTAGTTTAATGAAAAGCAAATATATGGTTTGAAAATGAGAAAATGCCAGACAATGCTATTTACAAATCTGTGAGGTAAATATTAAGATCTTATGGGAAAAAGACCCTAAATAACTTTTTATATAAAAAACTATAAGTTCAATGTTCAAAATTTAGGTTTAAAATCACTGCTGAAAAGAAAATATATACACTCTATAACAAAAAAAACGACCCACAAGGAGTTGATCGACGGAGACAGAAATTGGCGGATAGGAATATTATGCAGAGAATAGAAAATGATTAAAATTTCAGAAACATTGAATGATTTATTTTAGAATTACATAGTTACAAAGTAACAAGCTCAAAAAGGTGTTGATCCACCTTTACCCTGAAGGCAAGCAGCCACACGACATGACATGAAGTAATAAGGCTTCCTGATCGAAACCTGAGATATTTCTTTCGAAAATTTCTTCAATTGTTGGGCTAGGTCATCAACATATCTTGGTAGATGCAGTCGCCTTCCCATCATATCACCAACATGCTCGATTGGAGAGAGATCTGGCTGGCCAAAGAAGTGTTTGACAAGCTGTAAGACAATTCTTTGCAATACGTGGTCTGCATTATCTTGCAGAAAAATAAGAACAGGTATTGCAAAAGGAACGGTAGCAAAATAGGTCTCTGAATTTCGTTGATATACCGCTGTGCTGTGCCTTTAATGACGACCAAAAGGGTCCGGTTATCAAGAGAAATTGCACCCCAGACCATAACTCCTGGTTGAGGGCAATAGTGAAAGCAGGATCGGCACGCTGCCCTGGGTGTCTCCAGACACGTTTTCGATGATTTGCAGAACACAGTTAGAAGCGCGATTCGTCTCTAAACACTACACGTCCCAGTCAGCTTCATTCCGACCTGATCGAGCCAAGCACCACTGTATGACAGTGTGCAGGCGTGAGTGGCAGCTGGCATACCGGATGGTACGAGCGTAGATTTCGCTCTATCAGCCGTCTGTGAATGGTCATGGTAGACACTCGTATGCGGGTCGCCCGTCAGATGGTTGGTAACGTTGAATGAGACTCTGTGACAGCTGATCTGACAATCATTCTGTCCTCCCGATTTGCTGTGGCCGTAGGTCGACCGCTACCAACATGACGCTTAAATCTGCCAATGTCCACCCACTCTTGTCAGCATCTTCTAATCGTCGCATCGCTTCGACTCATATGACGAGCAATTCTCCAATTTGCCCAACCTGCCTCTTTCAATCCAATGATGCTATCTATTTCAAACTCTGACAGTTGCTCGTAATGAACTCAAATTCTCCGGCGATGCATTTTTTCATTCATGAAAGGTATCCCAAATCGCAATGTAACAGAAAATGTGACCATCAGATTGAGAATCGCTTCTTCAATACACCTGCTGAGTGAATGGTTTCATTGTGCTGTAGCTCTCGCTAGTCTTGCATTGGACACCAAATTTTAACCATGGGCATGTTTGGTTCAAATGTTTCCGCATATAAAATTTCAATACAGTCGGGCAAATAATTCTTGGTGCGTCAGTTTTTTTTTGTGTTATAGAGTATATTTATATATATATATATATATATATATAAACACCTGCTGAGTGCGTAGTTCCGATTCACTGTAGCTCCCGCAATTCATTCATTGGACACCAAATTTTAATCATTAGCATGTTCGGTCCAAATGTGTTTGCTTAAGAAATTTCATTACAATCAGGCAACTCCTGAGTCGTTTTTTTTTTTTTTTTTGTTTTGTTGTTGTTGTTGTTATAGATTTACATAATACAGTTGTACTTAATTATAATTTTGAAATGAAATTATAATTATTTATAGTAAAATTTACATAATTATAGTTGTTACACATTTACATAATAAAGTTTTGACGGCAATGTTAATATTTTCAATAAGAAATTATAGATGACCCTTATTTTCGTAATCCATTTAGTGATTTTTGTATTAAATTACAATTATTCTTTTAAAAAACGATGGAATTACTGTTAACTATGTTTATTTTTAACTTTATACAACTGCAGATGTAATTTGAATAATACAATAATAAATTTATTTAAGTGTTCATAAATTAAATACATTTTTCCTGAATAGTATCGTATGGATTTTCAAATTTCATTTATTTTTAAAATAACTATTGTACGTTTGTTAAAAAAATGCAAAAAAGTAAGCAATCTTTTTACACTCTTTGTTTCATTATGATCCGTTATTTATTTGTATCCATATTAACTTAGATAAACATTTAAAATGAATTTTGTTAAATATTATAAAACGAAGTGTGATAGAAATTCGGTTATGCAGATTCAGGCTGATTTTTTTTTAATTTTAAATTAAAGAAAAATATTAGTATATACTCTAAGAATAAAAATAAACTTATTTTAATATTTAAAAAATATCTTGCCATTATTTTTTCAAATAGGATTAAAGTATTAAAAGCTTCCTTAAAATGTATGAATCATAAACAAAATAAATTAGTTTTCTTCGTCTACTTGTACATTTATCTAAATTAATTTTAAACATTTATAAGCAGATAAAACAGTTTTAAAAATAAAAAAAGTACTTCTTAAAAACTCTTTGTTTTATTTTGAATCAAATTTGTATAGTAATTTTTCTTTCTTGTTTGTCTTTGTAAAGATTATTTTACACCACATAAAGCTATATTTTTATCGAGAAATAAGCAAAAAAGATGCCTGTACCTACAAATACTTTAAACTTTCCTGAATTCAGATTCATAAATTGCCAAATTATTTTAGCCATAAAGCTATTTATATCATCGACATAAAAACGTGAATATCATAAAAGTTTATGTAAAATTGTTCATTAATAGGATTTTATAGGCCTCTTCATATGCCTCTCCCATTTATATTTACATTTAATTCAGAAGAAAGTTATAAAGTGTAATTTCAAGTATATGCCACAAATCAACAGCTTCTAAAAAGACTCCCAAACCTGTTAGCTCTAAGCTGACATCAAACAACCTCCTTTCAAAGATGCGAAAATATCCTTAATTCCAGAATAGCGTGTATATGCAAATTCACGATCCCCACTTTACCATGGATGAAGTTAAGCTGGGACTCACATGCTGCATAATCAGAGCTGGTTTGGAACGAAGGAACCATACATACAGGTGGGAATTTAATTAGAACAAAACTGAATGTCAAACTCAAAACAACTGCCATTATTGGTCGATACGCTGCTTTACGGTGTGTTCCAAGGAAAATTTATTCCAAAAAATCGAAAGTTTTTAAATATTAAGAAAAGAATGCTCCTTGCGCTGTGCTCCAAGAGTGGTAATTAAATATGTTTTGAATACATTAGAGTAAATGATAGGTAAAACAGCTTAAGAATTGAAACATTTTCTAGACACTCTTAAGGTATAAAATTTTAAAAAATATATTTTTTAGTTAAGGGCTATATTAGCTTTCTATGAATTTTAGAATTACAGATAATTTGAAAATTCACAGATTGAATAAATTGAAGAAAATGCTGTAAACCATGTTTAAAAGTAATCAGTTTTCAGATTTAAAAATCTTCTTCTAATTCTGTAGATACGTAGTAATATTATTCTCATTTCAATTTTTAAATTTATATTGACAATATTAAATATAAATAGAATTTTTTACCGTAATTTCCTTTAACAATAGTTTGTCTTTCATATTAATATTTTTACTTAGTCTGAATATTTACAATCACAATTTTTAAGTAGTTTGCGATATTGTTTCCGGAGCATATTTTTCTTATCTATTCTTTTAAATGTGTCATGAAAAGTTTTTTTCATTTTCTCATAACACTGAAAATTACATTTTTATTCTGATTTATATATATATATATATACAGGGGTTGGACAAAAATATGGAAACACCTTTTAAAAAACATGTTTCTTTGCTTAATATGGTGTAGGAAACCCGTTGGCATCCAAAACAGCTTGCAGTCTTCTCGGAATGGATAAATACAGTTCCTGTGTGTGTGCCAAGGGAATATTATACCATTCTTCCTGCAAAACGGTGGCAAGTTCAGATAACGATGTTGGCGGTGGATAACGAGAACGCACTTTCCGTTCCAATGTAGACCACAAAGGTTCGATAATATTCAGGTCTGGTGACTGTGGTGGCCAGGGGAGATGGGACAAATCCTCCTCGTGCTCAGAAAACCAGTCCTGGACAATGTGAGCTGTGTGAACAGGGGCTTTGTCGTCTTGGAAGACACCATCACCATCGGGGAACAAAGTTTGTACCATGGGATGAACTTGATCTGCCAAAATGTTCACATAAGTCTTGGCAGTCATGTGCCCTGACACAGTTATCATGGGGCCAGCAGAGAACCACGATATGGCTGCCCAAACCATAACAGAACCCCCGCCATGTTTCACTCTTGGCAACAAGCAGTCTGTATTATAGGCTTGAGATGGCGTTCTCCAGACGTAAACTCGGCCAGAAGTGGGAAACAATGTGAAAGAAGACTCGTCAGATCATATTACACGCTTCCACTGCCCTATAGTCCAGGCTTTATGACTTAAACACCACCTTTTCCTGTTACGGGCATTAGCATCACTGATGAGTGGCTTCTCAATTTAAGCACGGCCAGAAATTCCCTGTTTATGAAGCTCCCTTCTAATTGCTTTGGTACTCACAGGGTTCTGTAACACAACATTCATTTCAGCAGTAACTTTTGCAGCTGTGGTCTTCTTATTTTTCGTCACAATCGCCCTTAATGATCGTCTGTCACGATCACTCAGCACACACTTTCGTCCGCGCTGTGATTTAGCAGATGATGTTTTTCCGCTTTTCAAATATGCGGAATAAATCTTCGATACAGTACCTCTTGAAACACTAAACACCTCGGCTACCTTGCTTACGGAAGCACCTACCATACGTGCTCCAACGATTTGCCCACGTTCGAAGTCTGTTAACTCTGACATAATGCAATGACAACCTCACATAACAGTACTCCGACAACAACTGAACTGTTTAGCACATTTACGAAGTTGTATAGGTGGCGTTAGTAGTCAAAAACGCCAGCGCCACCTACATATTTCATTAAAATCAATCTTTCTTTTCAAACATGCATTTTACAAGGTGTTTCCATATTTTTGTCCACCCCCTGTATATATATATATAATAAGCTTAAGACATTATCACCAAAAATTCCTAAATTCCTATCAAATTTAGAATAGCAACTATTGGTTCAAATACATATACTACAATTTCTAGAAATATTTCTAATAATATAGAAATTAAATTTCAATTTCAAAAATATAGAAATATTTCTGATAAGTTGAAGAACACTTCCATTATTAAAAATAGAGTGCTAATATTCTCAAATATATTAGTAGATAAACAGATTTTTGCTATTTACAATTATAGCAAGGATTTTGAAGATATTTTACAAAGATGATCTCATTAAAGCTCTAAAAGCGATGTAAAATTTGATGGAAACAGAAGAAAAATGAATGAATACAGTAGCAGAAATTACTAAGACTCTTGGAGGGTCGGATTTTGACAATAGGATTGACCAAGATATTCAAGAAGAATTTGATGATGCTGTTTTGGCATAAATGATAACCTAAAATCCTTGATAGGTAGGTAAAGACAAATAAGATAAGAAATTTAATCTACAAATCGTAAAAAAAACTAGATTTAGTCGAACAATTGGAGTAATATTTTTTATATGTAAATCCTTCAAATGAAAGGAGCACAAAATTTAAGAAATAACTTTATAAGTTCTTAACTCTTAAGTAATTTATAAAAGATCTTATAATAAAAACCAAGCAATCTAAAATATCAGATTTTTTGCAAGAGGTAGAGCAAGTATACAAAGGTAATGCAGAAAAATGCACAGAGGATGAGGACGTCCTGCCGTTAAGGAAACGGCTTCTTTTAATAGTGCTTAGTGATGAAGAAAACATTGTTTAATTCATATTAATATGCATTTTTAAAGAAATTTTAATATGTATATATATATCTTAATTATTAATATATAATATTATGCTTTATTTTCAGTTTTTAGAACTTGCCCCGCCACTTTTGTACAATTATTTTTTACCGTATAACATAACAAATTTTTGGAACGTAACTCCCGTGTTTTACGGGGGTGACCTGTATTTAAAAATTAAAAACACATATTTACTATATTAAGCACTTAGCTAAAATTATATATAAATAGCTTTTTTGTGTAATAAGTGTATTATTTAAGTTAAAAATGCATAAAATATTTCATTTAACTTTAATCTTGTCAAAAAGATAGTTATTTATAATTTAATAAGCGACATAATAAAATATATAAACCTTGAATGATAAATGACAATAATTTTTATATTCTTGTGAGAAATTAGTATTGGATACTAAAATTTTTTAAGATAATGTAAATATAATAACTAATTTATAATAAAAACAATCATAAAAACTAGTTTTTTTTTATAATATATAGTACAAAGTTAGTAAAATTGTAATTCTGAGTTGATAAAGATATTTCAGGACATTTCGAGAAACTCGGATTGGATTTCTGAAGTCACTTTATTTTATGTATAATTTACGAGAGTAAACATTTTTATTTGAGAAAAAGGATTTTAATACTATTTAACAAATTTTAATAATTAACTACAAAAAAATCACAATTTGTTTTGTGTGTGTAAAAATACTTAGGAGAATATGTTTATTAAAATAATTATATTTAAGTTAAAATTGATCTTTTAGTTAAAGTATACTGAAATTTCCTTTCATTGGCAAATAATATGAAAGATTAATTAAGAAGAAAGTTTGAAAATTAGGTTTCTGAAGTATTTTTATAGCACTTACTTCAAAAGATTCATTTTTATGTAAAAATTATCATGGCAATTGCTGTTTACATTTAGAAAATTTTTATTTTACAACATGTAACACAACGCACTTATAATCTGGAATTGTAATATAGCAGAAATGAAAATTCCGTCATTTATTCAATTGCATGTGTTTTTCTTCATGTCTGGTGTATCTAAAAGACTCAAGAAGTGTTTTTTTCTTTTCCTAAATATAATCACAAGACTAAATATGTTTCCAAAGAAATTTTATTTCTAGAAATTCAAAAACAACGTTACACAAGTTTCAGTGATGCTTCAGTTTCACTGTAAAAAACATGTTTTGTTATTTATTTCAAATTTTTTTTTTTTGGTAAAATATTTGAAGATGATAAGTGAGAGCTTTTTCCTTTTACTGTTTCTTAAAAAAAACTTATTCTATATTTTAAATTTATACGTATGCCAAACTTTTCTTTCAAATATCAAACATGAATGCAAAAATATATTGCAAGAACATGTTTTTTTTAAAAAAATATTACATGTTAAGATAAAAGTTTCTAGATACCTTATGAAAGAAAAAGTCTTATAAAGTGATAAAAAGTTTCTTTTTAATCTCAGTCAATTACTATAATCCCTTTAAATGTAAAATACTGAACTTTTTTTTGCTTAAATTTTTTTTTATCTAAGTACCACTAACAAAAACTTTCCACAAATTTAACTTATTATTCAATTTCTATGCTTTTTAAAGAAAACCTTCAAAAAAGACTGTTTAATCAAAGAACAGCTAAATTTAAGAATATATATATATATATAATTAAATTTGTTTTATTAGTAACTCCTAATAACATTTCAGTTAAATTATAATTTATTAAATTCCAAGAACCATGATCCTGAACATTTTTCAAGATTAATCTAATGTATAATCATTATTTGTATCTTAAAATGTTAGCTGGAAGCATTAATTTTGCACCGAATTACTATTGTTAGGAATGAAAACAAATTTCTATAATAAATATAAATTCAAATCTGCAGATGCAAACTAGGCCTTCAAAAAATATGTATTATGTGACATTTTGAAAGAAAATTTTACATGGTTTAAGTATATTACAATTTTAAATTTATTTAACAATTTATATTCATGCTGCTATATAAATTTTAAAAATTATTATTTGGTTATTGGAACTTTCCCTAAGCATCTCTGTTTTTATAATAGAGGGTTTTAATTCCGCAGGTATAAGATGTGTTTCCATTTTATTGTAAAATTCCTCCTAACATTTTTTTTCTTTTTTTTAATTTGTCATCAGAATTTAACTTATTTTCATCTACAGATATCAAATTTTAATAAATTATAAGAATTTTTTATGCCTTTTATATGCATGATATATCTTTATTTTCTGTACTTACAGTATCGTTCTAAAGCTATTAGAGTGTATTTTATCTGCTTAAATCATCTGTTTCGGATTGTTCAAAACTGATTAGAACTTAAGCATTTATAAATAAGTATATGAAGTAGAATGCTTTCAAAAAGTAATGAGATGTCAATAAAGGAAGAAAAATATAAGTTAGCATCATTAAACAGAAGTACATTTTATGCACATTATGTTACAGAATTTTAAAAAAAAATAAATATTTACTAGGCAATTTATAAATTAATTCATTTTTATGATCAGAGTTGGAATACATTAATGTGACTGTTAGGCTGTAAAACGCTTCCCCACCACTGAAATAATCGTTTATTTTAAAATGAATTTTTTACTTGAATAAATAGTTTTTCAGTGAGATGTGTTGAGCTAATTTATTAGACATTAGCAATTTCATCATGGAAAAATTAAAATTATACTTTTAATAGAATTTAGTATTTTCTTACACTATACTCAATTTTAAGTATTAAAATGTTTTCTATGCTAATTAGCATAAAATGATACATTTGTGGCAAAATTCTAGTTAAAATAAACTAGAATTCTTCGAAGAACAAGAACTTTAACTTCACGAACTCGCGTACAGTTGAATCTCTTTTAAATATTGAGTATTTTAGTTTCTTTCAAAAATAAGAAAATGTAGTTGAAATGAATCATAATTTAGAATAATAAACGTTGTCAATGTTTATAAGACCATTTAATTGTTTAAAATGCATCCATTACATTTAACAGCGAGAGAAATTTTTTAAAAAAACATTTCATTTCAAATGTAAGAAAGCATAATTCAAACTATTCACTGTTTATACACAATAAATCTATTAAACAACAAAGGAATAATTCTTTTTTTCTAGGTTCTTCAGGCGGAATAAGCAAAATTATTCCTTTTGTAAAACCACACAAGAAAGCCGCTTTACAATTCCGGGTGGAATTTTTTCCCCTCAAGTTAAACGCTTCCTTTATTTAAGATTTACGTCCGGTCCGTATATTAGAGCAGACTCCGGCCTCCAGGCGTAATCCTAATGGCGCTACTTTCAATCGAACATAAAAATGAAAAATACGTATCGCGTGAAATATTCATAATGGCGGTTTCAGATTCTCCCTTCGTTTATGCCCTTTGGACAGGAATATAATAAAACTGATTTACACTCCATCTCTCTGGTAATTTCAAGCGAGATTTTCTGACCGTATGCCGAGAAACGATAAAATGGATACTATACGCATTTTACACAACCATGCGGTACGACTGAAATTTTTCTATTCGGTGCATTTTATCACGGAGGGAATTTGTTTTAAAACTAATTATGTTGCAGGCAAATTTATTTGGTGAAATATATTTCAAAAGCTATTCTAATTCCATTATTTTAAATTCCCTGAAAACTCTGATAGCAGTTTTAGAGCTTGTTAACTGATCGTGAAATTTTAAATATTCGTAAAATAGTTGTTTGTAAAGATTCAGAGTATTAAAGTTTAATTTTGTCGAATAAATAACTCATTACTTTCGGGTGAACGTAATGACCTGAAAATTGTTTTACAATGATGAAATATCTTCGGAAAACACGAAAAAATAACGTAAAAATAAAATATGTGAGAATAATTTTGTAAGTCTTATTATTAATGATAATCGTACTCTAAAATATTAAGTTTTCCAGCCGCTATAATAGATATAAAAGCGTACACGAAAATCTTGAATTCAATATAAATTATTACAAAAACTCTGAGTTTCAGTTTACTTACCAATCCTTAATTTGAAAGTTCTGTTTTTAACTAAAATATTCTGAGAATTCACATCAATAAGAAAGAAATACAGACAGAGAAATATTCTCTATTTAATACAGAATTTTTTTAAAATGAAAAAAGTATGCATAGATTCAGACACAACTTAATAAATATATATATATTTTAAAATAGGGATGTCATTATTTGGAATTATTTAAAAGTTTGAAAAGTCTTATGTGTATTGCTTAGAAGATCAAGTTTTACGAAATGTAATGTCTTTATAATATGATGGATGAAGTTATGTTACATAAAACTTATCATAAATAAATAATACTAAATAAATGTTTCTCATTAAGTGTTGTGATTCTTTAGGAATACTATAATAATAAGCAAAAATGCTTCAATATATGTTTAACAGAATGCATTTTCTTAAGTCCTGCGACGGATTAAAATACGCAGAAAGAAATCACATCCAAGTACCCCCAATTTCAAGAAGAAAAAAAATGTGAATGGAAATAATATTGAGTGAATATGGCACTCACCCAGACGGAATAATAATCTGTGTATTCAGCAAACATAGAATTACCGATTTGAATACAGACGAATTGAATCAGAACAATGATTTACAAACAATAATGGCAATATAATGATTTCAAATTCATTGTCTTTTTGAAAATCTACATTAATGTGGAAACTGTCATCACTGAAATATTGGAACAAATAAGTATTTCCTTCATTATTGATGTTGTTTAAAAGGAAATACACGCTGATATAAAATTAATGATATTCAACAATAATTTATTGCTCATTTAATGAAAAAAGGAGACGAATGATTTGAGATATCAGTCATTATCGAAAAGATGATAAACTGAAAGTTTATCTTTCAAAGTAATGTTTACTTATCCAAAGATATGATGCATAATCATGATTCTGAATCATAATGGATAGAAAAATTATTTTATTTATATACTCAGTAACAAAAAAAAAACACGTGGTCAACTTTTATTTACCAACACATTTCACGTTGTACGTATCTCTCCAATTGAAAAAACAAATTAATATGCGTAATGTGCCTCATGTCTTTGAACTATATAAATAACGTGAAATTAACTTATTATAAATTATAGGTCAAAATAACTATTAGCATATATAGTATTTTCACATTAATATTTACCTTCCTTGTAATGAATTCTCAAAAAAAGTATAATGTTAATTATGTGTATCAATTATTATACTGCAATTTACTGTGAGCCCATTAAACTTAATGAATAGGAATCATTTTCCTGATATAATTCAAATTATTCAGAAAATCAAATGTATCTGGAAAAAAATTTATTTTGATATTATAAATGTATCAAACGCTTAGTTATTGAAATATTTAGTTTATTTTAAGCTGTTTAATATGATGCAGTACGTTTTCTATAAGTTCTCTGAACTGCAACATCATAGATGATGAAATGTTAAATAATAGAAACTACAAAACTCATTAGTCATGAAAGATATAAATTCATTCGTTACAAAGTTTTGGCAGGATAGACTCATTTGTTATAGATCATCGAAAAAACAGAGGTTTACTTATCACAAATCACTAGAACTATAGAACAATGCATGATCTCAAAAACTTTAAAGCCACCTTAGATAAGTCTTTCTTGAGTTCACTAAGATCAAAGTATGAACTCACAAATTGGATTTTCTATTCAAAAAAAGGTACATCTTCGAATAAGTAAGGACATTTATTAGGAACTCATACCTTATTATCATTAAAAACCCATCATTTCATACTAGTAGCACATTAATAAAAGCATCACTTTATGACTGCATTATTAAATAATTAAAGCATGCAACATCATTAATAGCAGGTTTCATTTCTCCCTCATCGTTCACGGTCAATTCAAATACTCTTTCATTCGTGTGATCAAGGCTCGATCTGTATTTCCAAGAGAAGATGAAAAGCAGGTGAATAATACACTCTAGTTAATGAAAATCCTTAAGTGATTGTCTCAGTCCCCGACGACAAGTGCGACGAATGACCAACCTTAAATCTGATAGAGAGGCTTCGTGTTCTCCCGTAAGCACAGTTAATGATCATATTCAGAAAAGAACGATGTAACTTAGATGGTTACGATAAGGAAATGAGATTAACTCCATAAGCATCCAGATGGAAGGGGAAAGAAAGAGCATTATTAATAAGGATAGCTGAATTTATTTTATTCTATTTTTACGTTTTCACAATAAATATGTGACAAGTGAACAATGCAATAAGTGTCCTTATTAAATAAGTGCTTTTCTTTTAAGATTTGAAATAACCTTTTTTAGTACAACAGTTTTTTTCCATTAAAAAAAGAAATTTAGTTGGAAAACAATTATTTTTATTTTATTTATTTATTTATTTATTTGACTATGCTACTTTATTTCTGATTACTCGGTAATAAGTACTCAATGGCAAAGTTTTTTCACTATTTAGACTAATATGTAGTTTAAATTTGATAACCTACTTGTATATTAAATACAAAATAAGTTAGCACATATCATTATTAGTGAAATTAAGTAATCCTATTAAACTCTTTAAAACTGTTTCCTTAACTTCTTATGTATACTAAAAAGAAATTAGTTGTAAATAATTTCTGGAAATTCCTCAAAGGCGGAAATTATTTGTCTATTTCCTCACTAATAAGAAATTAATGAAAGTAAAAGAAAAATAGGAGAATAGTATTGAAACTAAAAGGAATATTTAATAAATAATTATATATTAAAAGAATTAGTAAATAATTGAAAATGATAATAGAGGAGATAATCTAAAACGAATGTTGTAGAATTACTCATATTTAGAATGCCAACAAAACAGAATTCAAATCGTTGTCCCATCAACTATACCATTTACAAAGAATGATTATATAAAAATTTACAACTATAAGTCAGGATTCCTCCAAAATATAAAAGATCTGGCATTGGTGCAACAATAAATAGCATTTTGATATTTGAAGTTGCTAATTTATTAGTCGTAATAATTCTGTCTTAACTTCAACTCCTGACTCCCCTTAAGGTCATAATGTAATGTAATGAAAAATGCTGCGTGTTAAAGGTAAATGGACATCAAAACCCTCAAATAGCGTGATGTGGATGCTAGTAGTATGAAATATCAATTCAAATATCATTCTTGACTTAGGTACTAAATTGATAAGTTAATGAAAAGAAATACATTACGCTATTCAGTTATTACGTCCATGATGCTTAGGAAAAAGTCAAATCACAACAGTTATTGAGTTATTCGATAATATTTTTCACATTCAATATTTGCATTCTTTTAAATGAAACTTAATTAAGTGTTTACCTTTTATAATGTTTCTTGTCTTTGGTTTCCATTATATTGCATACAAAAAAAGTTACTGTTGTCGTTTTCATAAGGGGAGACACCAAAGTAGGGCAGGGCTGATCTTGAACGAAAACAGTAATCTACAAGCTTTTTATACAAGCTTTTTATACAAGCTTTCTATATATTTTATTTTATTTGGATGTAACTTTTTAAATCATTTTTTTAGAATTAATGGAACATAAAAACATGATATCAGGCCTAAGGTATGAAGATGTAAAATAAACTGAAACCTCTATTATGAAAGAGACATTTCAAATAGTAGAATCAACATAACATATCTTACTATCATAAAAAGAAGTGCACATTTTGAAGATATTCAAATATTTATTTAGAAATGTAATTAAAAAATACTTATTGAAGAATATTTAAAACACTTCGAAGAAATAGCCGAAATACCAAAATTAACCGGATAAAAAAAACCTTTCATAATGAAGATAATCAGAAGAGTAATCCAAACATCGAATCCTTTCCATCCGATGGAAATCGAGCCGAAGAAGTCACCATGAGCATCCAGCAAAATATTCTAGAGTGATTCCTTCCTTCGCCAGTGCCGGTCAAGTTACCCAAGGAACGAGTGAGTCCAATTTCAACTATCATCGGAACTGTGGGAAGATGCCGAAACATTCCATCCCACTTGGAAGATACGTCCCAAACCATACCAGAATAATAATGCTGTCTACCAACAGCTCAGAAGATGAGAACCACTACTCATCTGAGCAAAAATTACACTTTAAATATTTTACAGTCCTCGTGGATACCGATCGAATCCAAACATCATACCATAAAGTGTACTACATCAAATAAATGTACAGCAACATGCGGACTGCAACAGATTAAACATCTTCAACATTAACGGAGAAACAGAGGTATGTGAAGCCATTACTTTACAATTAAAGATGGAAGAAATAAAATATTAAACATTTCATTTTATTTGTAGAAGTACCATATTTAGCTATCTCTAATAAAGCCATGAGTAGTTTGAATCAATATTTAGTGAACAAAAAAAATTTCACAGTGGAAAATTAATTTCAACGTATGGTAAAATTAGGGAGAGTGTACAAGAAAAGAGTAAACTCTAAATGAGAAAAATAAAACGTTTAAAATAAATAACGACAAAATTATCAATAAGGAAACTGCACATGTTTTATGTCGAACTATTTCTTAACAGTGACTTTGGTCATATTAATATAATTATTGAAAATTTTAAAAATATGTCTTTGCTAAAAAATTTTGACGTGGGTGTAAAAATGTACTCCCTAATTTAATACTTACTTCAGAATTACTTATGGCTAATCACCCTTATAGAACCTCACTTAAGGATGATACGGAAATAAAAAAAAATAGACGCAATGTTAAAAGCAGACATAGTTAAATCATCTCATCGCCCTTATCTCGTTCCTGTAATTGGACTTTTAAAATGGAGGATAATGTTCACACACGACTGTATACCGATTATAGAAAACTCAATGATATCACAAAATTTGATGTAGAAACAATTCCACAAAAAATAAATTAACACATGCAAAATTTTCCCCACTTTAGATTTCTGTTTAGGATATTGGTATATAAAATTATATGATAACGAAGCAGAAAAAACTTCCAATCACATTAAATTATTCTCTTTATCTCGATTTAATCACTTGCCATTTGGATATAAAATCTCCCCTTCATATTTCAAAGAGCTATTAGGCAAATAAATTCTACGCAAATACCAAATAAAACATCCAATAAAGTACTTTCTTGAGATTGTATTTTCTGACTCCGTAGAAGAACATTTTAAGCATTTAGAAGATATTTTTAAATTGTGTGTAACAGAAAATATTAAATTAAAGTTCTAAAAGTATAAATTTAGACAAAACTCAATTGATTTTCATGGATCGGTAATAAAAGAAGTTTTAAACAGCTTTTATAACGCTATAATAAAAATAAATAAACTCTTGCTCCTATATATGTAAAATATTTACAAAGATTTCTTGATAGTTTTAATGTTTATCATAAATTCCTTCCTCAATTTGCAAAAATAAAAATGCCTCTAAAAAGTCTTTCGTAAGAAAGGTATAAAATGGAAGTGAATCCCTAAAGGTCAACCCTCTTTTAAAACCTTTAAAGGCAGCTTAATTTAAAAACATATTCTAGTCTTACTCATTTTAAATTACTCTTGTCATGTCTATTATGTACATGCGTCCGGGCCGCGGTAGCCTAGTGGTCAAGGTCGTGGACTATTGGCCGGCGGTTTTCGTTCAGTCGCGGGTTCGATCCTTGGCTGCCAAAGACCCGCCGTGTAGCCGGGGTTGATGCACGTTAAATCTGTTCGGGGCCCAAAGTCCTCCCGTTGGTTTGGTGTGGATGTTAGGAGAGGGGGTGCCAGCTCAGGTGTCGTCCTCGTCACTTGATCGTGGTTCAAAATTACGAGGTCCGTCGCCAATAGCCCTCGTGTTGCTTCTAGTGCGACGTTAATATAAACTAAACTAAACTATGTACATGCGTCTAAGGAAGCCTTAACAGCTATTGTAAAACAAGATGATGCTGGTGAAAGTCAATCCCCCATTGCATTTAACTCAAGAAAATTGCGAAATAATGAAATCTATAATACAATAACTGATGTAGAGTATTTAGTGATCATTGACAACTTGGATAAATTTCATTGTTACCTTCATGGATCTCATTGCACAGTGCATACTGACCTTAATGCACTAGTATGACTTAAAATGTTTAAAATTCTCGCATATAGGTTAGTTATTAAAAGTCTAAATGTAGGATTTTCATATAAAATATAAGATAAGAAGGGTACCAACACTGAAGCTGATTAGTTACAAAAACTCTTATTAATAAACTACCAAAGCTTTTATTTGATATCAATGAAATAATCAATTTCAAAATTTAGAAAAATTTTAGTCCATAATTGTCTTAAGAAATAGTGTTTTGGTTGTGAAAAGACAAAGTTTATTTAAAATAATTGCACCAACGCCCTGCGAAGAAAATTAATAGAAGGTTTGGTTTGGTTTTATTAACGTCGTACTAGAAGCAACATGAGAGCTATTGGATAAATTAAGAAAAAGAACCCATGTAAAATTTGTGATCATCTCGGACATCAAAGATTATATCAGTTAAATACTATTGGATTAAAATTCTTATTCATAATAGGAAATATTTTAAGCTTTGCAAAAATTTCAGATAAACAAAAAGTCACATCAGAAACAAATCGACTGATGCATTCATTTACTCTGTGTAAACCCCCTTAAACTGTTGTCAATGCTCGTAGATAGTTTAAGTGCATTAAGCTACTATAATCAATTAAGAGATATTCACACATTATTATTGATCGTGCCACATTTGAACTTTCCCTTAAAAAAAGTGAAGCTGCTGAGACTTATATTAATCGCTTAAAACAATATTTTAAAATCATGCAATTGAAAAAATTTTAAGTGAAAAAAATACTGATTTAACCACTTCAAAATTTAAGCATTTCTTAAGATATATAAATGTAAGTCAATTATTGTACCACAATGAAATAGGAAAGTTGAACGTGTAAATCAAACCACAATTACTCGCTTGAAATGAGAAATTAGTAATAACTCAAGTAACGTCCAATGCATAAAAATTTTGGAAAACTTAACCCTTCTACATAATTACATTCCTCATAGTATAACAGGCTCCCACCCTCTTAAATTATTTAATGTATGTTAATTTATCTCCTGAAGTGTCAAAAAAGAAAATAAGATCTATCCTCATGGAGAAGAAGCAAGAAAACGAGCTAAGGGTAAAACTAAGCAATATTATCAAATAAATAAAATAAGACAAGAGATTTCAAGGACGGTAATTTTTTCAAGTATGAGGAATTTCATTACCTGAAGAAAATTGAATCTCTTTTATTTAGTTCTCTGTACATAATTAAGAAAATGTTCAGATGTATTTTTGAAATTGATGGAATCAATGCACTCAATAAAATCCAGACAGAGTTGTTCATTCAATCCATTTAAGGCATTTCCATCCATCTAAAATGTTTCAATTAAATAATCTTCACCAAAAAACCCAAGAAAGGAAAGATGAAATCAATAGCGAAAAAAGCCATTATGTAACATAAAAATGACCAGTTTTACTTACCAAAGTTTTTTGGTAAAGAAGAATGTGATATGAGTCTTAGAGTATATAATATGATTAGCGATATTGTTTACGCGTTGTAAAATTGAAAGATATTACCCTTTGTTAATATTTTAATACAATTTATTATTTATTTTAATATGTCAAGTGAATTTTTAATAATGTTAATAGCTATTTGTGTTTAATATTGGTATATGAAATACATAAAAAAGAAGTGTTCAAAAGAGTAATTAAAAATTTATGTGTTTCAGTAGAAAGATGTAATTTAGTCATTAGGGAAAGACCCTAATTTACTAATAAAAATTATAATGATTTTTATATCCAAGAAATACACATAAGCAGAATGTGACATTGCAATACTTTTTTCCAGAGGTGTTTTTAATTTTAAATGTTTATCTATCAGTAACTTAAAATAATTTCATTTCTATTTTGTTATGAAATTGCAGGTTTGCATATGATGTCCACATCCATATTAATTTTTTTCCGAAGTTTTTTTTTTTTTCACAGTAACCAACTTTTCAATTTGAAGAGGGTTTTCTTTTGAAAATTTTCAGTGGTCAGTAAAGGATTTAGTCATTAAGATTTTGTTGGTTGTCTTGAATAATTAAGAGGACATAACTTGTCTTGTTTTTATTTATATACACATCTCAATGTGTTCATATTAGCATCCTTGAGCATCTGTGAGTTACGCATGCAGATTTCTCAACAAGATGTGCTGGTAAGGAATTTAATGTGATACAACTTATATTAATTAATTTAATATTTAATAAAAAAAAGACAAGAATTTTTTCTTCGAGACACAAATAAGTTGAGAAGTTTTTACAGATAGATTAGAAATCTTTTTGTGTGATACTTTCAAATAATTCATTTTAATATTCAAGAGAATTTTTAATAATGTTAATAGTTATTTGTATATATATATATATATATATATATATATATAGAGAGAGAGAGAGAGAGAGAGAGAGAGTTGCGCATTTTAACTAAAAATCGTTATTCAAAACATGTTGTCCTAAAATATCATATTGTTTTACTATATAGAGAATTTTATTTTTCTGAAATTTTATAAGAATCAAATTATAAATTTTTGGGCATAATAAACTGTATTTCACGGAACATCCGAATTCTCAAATATCCAAATATATTTATATATTGTATATATATTCTTTTTTTGAACATTTTATTAATAATTATTTCATGCTTCAATGTAATTTTTTTGTATTTATCTCTAGGTGAATATAATGAATGTTTCTATCAATATAATTCGTTTCATAATCTAATGTAATAAAGAAGAGATTTGATTTTATAGCAAATTCGTATTGATTCAATTGCCTCACAATATTTCATTCTTAAACATGAATTTGTCACTGGAATAACTTTACACTGAACAAAGAACACCGCTGATCGAAACACATCCCTTGCTGAAAGTAGTGAAGTTATATCCCACTAAGAAGTATGTTGATCTACGAGTAGGAAAAAACGTCGGAAGTGATATATCCTCTTTTTCCTGGCCTCAGGGGAGATTGATTTATGACTTTGTTAAGTGGTCTCACGATGGATACGCCAATGTTTTTCTCACCCATGGTTTTAGCTATTAACATAAGCTTATCATTGTAAAAAGAAAATTACTTCTGTCATGTTCAAGTAGCTCACAATATTATAAAAAATACTTAGTTATTGAAACTCTATTCGAAAAAAGGTTTTTTAAAAATATTCTTGCTAAAATACTCGAACGTATCTTATGAATCAAAACCTGCTGGCACAATTTTTTTCCAGACTTTTTGTTGCATTTTATTGCCGTACATCAAAAGGAAAATGAATAAGAGTACAAAAAAGAGAAATATACAAAATATATATGATGTATAATAAATTAATTTTGATAATAATATTGAAGTGTATAGTAAGAAAAAGTATGTGCTTATTAAGAGAAAGTTGATTTCAATATATTGTGCATAAATATCTTTTTGATAAAATTTATGTGCGTTTATTATATAACGAAGATTATATCATTAAATCTGCGCATTAAAGTTTCGAGTACTAATAACTTAACTCTAAACCTATGATAATAACAGCTTATTGAAGTACATATTTTTTTTTCTTAAATGTTTGTATTCTTGCATACTTTGAATGAAGTGTAGGGCTAATTCATATGCAAATTTTTGCATTAACATTTTAGATGGTGAGTTATCTGCAAATAATCCTTTGCATACTATTATATTAATCTTTCCGCTTTTATTAAACATTAAAATTATTAAATATATACCTTTTTATACATATTTTAGTAAGATATTTGAAATTCTGTGCTAAATCTTTATATTCTTAATTTAAACTTTTTAATAACTTAAAGTTAAATGAATTTGAAAAAGTCAAACTTAAATAGATTTTTTCCTTAATAATTTGAGAAAAAGTATTATAAAGTCTTAAAAATATTTTTATTCCTGAAGAAAACAAAATAAGGATGTAAAATGGAATTTGATTGCTAATATAATTTCATAAGTAATACAGTGTTCAGTAAAGAAATATGACGAAATTAAAATTTTATTTTTATTACGTAAGGGTTCATTCATGAATTGTTTAACTCTTATAACTTGTGCATAAAATAATATCCTGATTGAGAATAAAACCATGTTTCAGTGCGTCAGAAATACAGATTTTTGGATATATTAATTAAAAGTTCATTTATTTCTTTATTAATAGATTTGAAATGAAGTTGATTTTCTTACAAATTTTATGTTCACATGTTTCATATAAATATTTTTTTGCTATTATACTTACATAAACGAAACAGCGAATGACAGAGTAGTAGATGTAATTCCCAGGAATAAAAAAATTATTACTACCTGGCAAATTATATATATATATATATACATTTAAAGCTTTTTTTTTATTTAAATAGGTTCCAATGACTATAAATTAAGAAGACGAAATAAAGTTCGAAGAAAAAATATTTTTAAACCTGTTAATCATTACATATTATCAGCTCCTTTTCAAATTATTAGCGTTAAATATCAGCCCTTCCTTTTACAAAATAATTTAAGTATGCAGAAATTGAATCATTTTTTTTTCATGTATACTAAGTCAATATTCCCAGATGTTTTTGGTAAAAATTTCCATTGCAAAACAAAAATACTTTTTTGAATTTAATAAATGACTGAGTATCCAAAACTTAAATCCTTGAAAACCCGCTTTTGCTTGTTTAATTTTTTTTTAAAATTTTAACTTCATTTCGAGGAAAAAAACTGTTTTGAAAACATCAATTGAGATATTATTGAATGTTAAGAATGGAAAAAAAAAACTTTAAGAGTCGAGAATGTTGAAGCTACAAAAGGTTTTTTTTTTATTCTTCAAAAAGCCAAACCTAAATTCAAAGCAATTTATTCCATAACTATTTAGATAAAATTTATCTAAATACATGAAATTAAATGTTGCTAGAAAACCCTTTTTAAAATTTATTAAAGTTTTTTTTATTACAATTTGTAGAATGATTTTTTTCAGTAAATTTCTTATTAATTGTAAAACAATTATTGAAATAGTAGAATTTTTTAAATTTTTAACCAAAATTAAACATCCTAGTTCCATTTAATTTCACCATTGAATTTAACATTTAAATATCGAAAGTTATGAGTTAATGCTGTGTAAGCAATTTCTATACATAGTCTACAATTTATAAAATATTCTATGGACTCTCTTGTTTCAATTTTAGAAGTTGAAAATATCAAGTTACCTTAATTGTATTTTTTTTCTGATCGAAAACGGATGCATAGTTAGTAAATGCTATCATTTTAACACTAGATTGTAAAAATAAAAATGTTACATTTTTGATGGATATGAAAAGCTCAAAAAGATGCTAGTCCATGTTAAAATGTTACTTTATTTGAAAATTATATTCAACCTCTTTTTTATTTCTATGTTTCTAATTATTTTTAAATACAACATTTGAGTTACACATAATTATTTACGAAATAATTGTTTTCTTATATTCAAATCATAACAGAGAAGAATGTAGTAAAGATTAATAAGGATGAGTCATTATTATGGCTACGAGTTGGCATCTTTCAAAAGGAACACACTGAAGTTATACACTTTTCCTGAAAATATATCTAATATGCCTTGTCTTATGAATTTAAAAAAAGTACTCTTGAAACCTTTGTCTATGTATAAGCAATTGTAACACATGCACACGTGTTTTTTTAAATGTTTATTTGAAACATTTAAAAAAACACGTGCATACGTGCACACAATTATTAACACATGCACACGTGTCATTTTATTTAAATGTTTGTGTGTTTTAATTTTGTCGTAAAAATAATTTTGTCTTATTATAAGTAATTAAAGATATTTTATTGCTTGAATGTGTAATATTTGGTCAAATATTTCATCACGGTGTAGATAATGCTTTAATTTTGAGTTACTGATATTATATTGTATATTAAAAAACCTTTATTACACCCCATTAAATTTTGGATTATGAATATTTTTTTCGTGTGTAAGAAATAAATAAGTTCATGGATGTAAATATTTAGAGAAGTTCATATTTTTTGTCATTTTCAGTTACTCTAAATGAGAATGAAAAACGATACTGTTATTTGATATAAATAAACTAAGTTTTGAATTCAAATATCAATAATAAATTGCAGTAAAAAAATCGTAGAAAAAAATAAGGAAAAAATTCACTTTTAAATTTTAATTCTATCAGCCATTATTTTTATAAGATAAGAAATTTTCTCTAATTGAAATAACCTAACATTTGTCATATAACATTACCAGTTAAATTATACGGGATATTTTACTGTCATCATTACCTATTCTAAGATTTTACTACCAAATTAATTAAAAGCTCAACTGCTTAGAATTTGTGAAGTTCACTCCTGTTTTTATTACGTAACTTTATTTCATTTTATTGTGTTCTCTATATTCTACTTCTACTGATGAATCCACTTTTTTCTCCTGTGATTTACGACCGTATACAACGAGCTGTGCATAAATACATTTTCTAGTTTTCCTGTATATGCCTATTACTTTTCCTATATATTCCTTTTTTTAATTTTCCTATATAATCCTTTTTGATTTGCAGTCAAAAAATTTATGATTGCTTAGAATAAATAGGTATGTTATAAGACAGATTGATTATATATTGCACATTATACATTATGTATTAGTGTGATATTCACTAAAGATAGATAAGTCTGATGAAGTATTAAAGGATATCCAAAATCAATTTTTATACAGAACTTAATAAATTATCTCTTCGTGGGAATTTTTCATGGGTTTTTAAAATAATTTAAATTGAACTTATTTAAAAGAATACTTTCTACGAATTTTGAAACTAAAATGGTTCAACTGTTTTCTTTTTATTTATTTGATGTGGAAATAGTAAGAAGTTATATAAAACATTTGAAGTTTATCTACTCGAATAACAAATATATCCTATTTTTATTGCTTATATTAATGTAGCACTGAAAAGCAAGATGATGGCTATTGGTGATTGACCGTTATTTTCAATTTCGATAAAGTGACGAGAATGACTCCAGAGCTGGGTCCTTCTTCTGTGTCTCTTTCTTCCACATCATACCATGGGTAGATTTGAAACCTCTTCCAGCTTTAACTCGCATTATCCCCACTATACGGCAGGTATTTAGTGGCATCACTGCTCCCAAAACAACTCCTATCGTGAGTCCGTGAATATGAACACAAGGTCACCTCAGGCAACAACATAGATATACAGTTTTAAGTTTCCTGAATGATTCAACAATCAGAAATGTTTCCATTTGAACGGAAGCCAATTAGAAATGATTAACTCAAAAATTATATTAGAAATATATAAGTAGCGGAATTAAAACTCAAGACATGACATTAGTTGCATGGTTTGCTGAATTTTCTGACAGATAAACCAATCAATAAGGTGTCCGTGCAAACAATTCAGGAACGTAAATTTGATCACATCACTTTTATAATCACGTTAAGAGCGGATAACGTTGAACCCTTATATTTGCTCTTTAAATATACGTGATATTATAAACATCTTTATTAAACCTGTATTAGAAAAATAAACTTCAATTTAACGAGATGTGAGAGATCTGATATAAGAATCACTGTTGAGTTTGATACTCAAATTTAACAAAGAATTTATATATATATATATATATATATCGAATTTATGACCTTTTCTACTACTTGTACTTGATAAAAGTGATACAAAATTTAGTCATAAGAAGTATATCATCCCCTTTTTAGAATTAAAATTAAGTGATACTCTATGCAATACATATTGTTTGTATAATTGATTTTTTTCAAAGAGAGATATTCTGATTAAGAACTGATGATGCTTTTCTGGTAAGAATACTCTCAAATTCAATTTAAATAAGCGTTTTGATACCATAGATTTACAGATTAACAAGGATCATTTCTGTTAAGCATTTTTAAATTGGTAAATGCGTATGAAATTACTAATTATTTGTTCAAAAATCTGGACTTCTATTCAAATATAATAAACTATAACAACGTAATGTAAAATAAGGAAGAATTTTTATCCAATCATGTATTTTTGTAAAGTATTGAGAAAAAAAGAAGATATGAGCACCCACACGGATGAATTATTAAAATAAATATAAAAATGTCTTACAAAAGCTGAGTAAGAAATAAACATATGGAAAATTACTTTATTTTTCATTCTTTTGAGCTTACTTTACTGCTGTCAAATAAATACAACATTTATTAAAAAACAAAAATTGCAACTGAATTTTTCAATATGTCCTTCTTTTAGAATGTGTGAGGTTTTTCGTGTAATTAATGTCTGTTTAAGAATAGATTTTTTTCCCTGTAATAAGAAATACCATAAACCAATTAAAAGAAATTTTTAACACATGCAGTTAAGCAGTTTTTTAAAAAAAATAATATACTACAACATGCAAACTTAAATATGCAATAAGTTGTTTTTATGATTGATTCTAAATATCTATTTTCTAAATATATAATACCAAATAGAAAAATATTTTTTATTGTTAAATAATGTTCCTTTATTTGTTTAAATTTATTTCACTCAGCTGCTTTTTAATCATTCACATTTTTCCTTCACAAGACTGCATTACGAATTTCGTAAGATACTGGTTGTACCAATAAACAAATGAATTAAAACAATTTTCAGATGTTAAATAATATTCCTTGGTTTCTTGAAATATATTTAATTCAGTTGTTTTCGAATTCTTCATATTTTATTTCTAAAAAGAACCCAAATATCTAATTAAAAAGGTACTTTTGTGCGTATTACAAAATTTATGAGATTCTATTGTATTTTTCAAAATATCCTTTTAACAACTTGCCACATACACTGATGGTAAAATTATACAAAAGAACCCATAATATTCTTGAAATGAAATTTTATCATACATTTTTTTTAAAAAAAATCGTATCTTCATACCAGCAGTATCAGCATTCGAAATTAGATATATCTTGTCATGGCCATATAGCATGTAATTGACTGTAAGACTTTCCTTCATAATTTTAATTTTTTTTTGTTGAAATTTGAGCAATTTAGAGAAGGTAACATTTCACAAAAAATTAATTGACTTTGTGCTCTCAGGTAATCTCTTTTTTTTTTCTCTCCAACTCACTTTAATTACACCTTTAGTGGATCATTTCTGTACAACTATCTACTCGTACGAAATTCACTATACTGTAAGAAAATTCATTTCAATGCCATTTATTCAGACCGCATA
>BMAW01108953.1:0-12176 GCA_019974015.1 Nephila pilipes | reverse complement strand
TTACAGACAATATCAAGTTGGATATTTTAAGTATACCTTTTTCATAATACTAGGGTCAATTATTTTAATTATTGATATAATCAACTTTTTACTGAATACTATATTATTCACAATATGTTCTAGATGATATTTATTAACACGTTAAGGTAATGTCAGATTAACGAGTGATAGATTAGATATTGTAGGAAAGAAAGCGATTGTCTCTAATTTGGCATGTGTACCTCGTTCTAAAGTCTGAATAGAGTATATATAATAGCTAGAAAAAATTTTCAGTTCTGATGCATTTGTCACACAAACAACTTCGACGTTGCTTCTTAAAGAAAATTTTTGCCAAAAATTAATAACCTGATTATAACCGTGAAAAGACATATTTGTAACAAGAATTTTCGATTAAAGTCGGGAATAGGGTGTCCCCTAGGCAATTGGTGACTTTTGGGAGCGATAATTTGCGATTTAGGTTATGATAACTCTAAGCGTACTCAATGCTTAAGTCACGTACGTTTGGCGACCTATCTACGAAGTCGCCAAGTTTCGTCGCCAATCGCCAAGGGCAGGGGTCAGCAACCTGCGGCTCTTTTGATGTAAAGTTGCGGCTCTCCAGTTCCATACGAAAAAAATTAATAATTTAGTATCAAAACCCTCAAAAAAATAAGAAAAAATATTTTTAAGTACCTAATTTCTCAATAGCTTCTATTTTCATAATCGTTAATTACAAATTGCTACGCTTAACATGACCGTAATGAGATAAATTTGAACTATAGTTTTGCTCTTAGAGATGAGACTCCGTGACCATGTTTATCTTTCAACCAATTGCATTCCATTTCCGTCTCACCCAAACGTTTGTTGTCAGTCAATCATCCTCGGATAGTGCGGTCGACGCTACATTGCATGCGTGTAAATTTAATCGCTTGCGGTTTTTGCGTCTCTATTCGCTTGTTGTTCCAAGAAGAATACGATTTAGAAGCGAATTATCTTCTCAAAGATATTACGCGTATAATATAATAAAATCAGTAACAGAATTGGATTACATATCTGAGAATCGTGTTAACGAAGTAATAATGGTAAATAAATTGCTTCCGTTTTAGATAGCTAAGTAAAATTTTAAAAAATTATTTTTCAGCTCCGTTGCCAGCATGGCATCAGGTAAAAAAAAGAGAACTGAAGAAGGAAACCAAGAATTCAATCAGGATTGGATGGAGTCGTTTCCATTCATATGCAACACAGATGGCCTTCCGACTTGTCTCATTTGCCTCGAAAAACTCGCACACGATAAGAAGTCAAATTTGGAGAGACACTTCGCTACAAAACATACCCAGTTTGCTGGTAAATATCCAACCGGTGACGCATGAAAAAAAAGCTGTTGAAGAGCTAAAAAAAATCAACAACAGTCAAGTTCTATACTAATTAACTGGGCGCAATCTTCCAATAATGTAAATCTGGAAAGCTTTGCAGTATTATTAGAAATTGCAGAAAGAGGAAAAGCATTCACAGATGGTGAGTATGTCAAAGATTGTTTTATACGTGCATCTGAAGAACTGTTTCGTGATTTTAAAAACAAAGCAGAAATCATGAAAAAAAAATGAAAGATTTGCCATTATCTACTAAAGCAGTACAATATAGAATTGCTAAAATGTCTTCAAATATAACACATGTGCAAGTGGAAGACATTCAACTGGCTTCTGCCCTATCACTTGCTATAGATGAGTCTTGCGACGTAAAAGACACGGCAGAAGTTACCCTTTTCGTCAAGTATATGTCGTCCCTAGGTCCAAAAGAAGAATTGCGAGGATTGCTATCATTCTCAGAGCAAACTCGTGGAAAAGATATAGCAAATGCTGCGCAAAAATGCCTGGAAGACAATGGAATCAATATAAATAGAATCGTTATAGGCAACTGGTGGAGCCAGAAGTATAACAGGAATACATATAGGGGTAACATCAGTTCTTCAGAAAAAAATAAACCACGAAATTCTGAAGTTTCACAACATAATTCATCAAGAAGCGCTTTGAACCCAAACATTTCCGGCCGAAATAGTTGAGGTTATGAACTTGGCAATAAAGAGTATTAACAGCATCTTGGCAAAAGCACTCTACCATCGCCAGTTTAAAGAATTCCTTGAAGAAATAGATAGCCAGTTTTCTAACCTAATTCTGCACAATAAAGTGCGATGACTTTTTAGAGGTAACGTATTGCAACGTTTTGCTTTATACTTGAGTGAAATAAAAACATTCTTCTATGAAAAAAGCATTGAACATCCCGAATTGGAAAAAGACAAATGGCTGCAAAAATTCAACTTCATGGTAGATACCACAATGAAACTAAATGAATTAAATCTAAAACTGCAAGGAAAAGGCAACCCAGCCTACGTCTTGCTTGAAGAAGTATGTTTGTTTGGAAAAGAAATTACTTCTTTTTGTTGAAGACATGGAGAGCAGTAAATTACTTCATTTTAAAAATCTGAAGCAATATCGCGATGAGACTAATACGACTATCGACACGAATTATTTCAGCATAGCTTTAAAACACATGAAGGATGGATTCGCTGAGAGATTCGAGCAATTCGAAACAAATAAAAGTACTCTCGCGTTCATAGTAAAACCTCTCAATGCAAATACAAACGAGATCAACATTGAACCATTTGGAATTGAAGCTGGATCGCTTCTAATGCAACTGCTGGATTTGAAAACCAAAGACTTGGGAAGTGGAAAGTTCACAGAACTCAAGAGCATGTTGGAAGAATTGTAGGTCAAGAAATGCATGCACATCGAACAGCACAAGTGGACAGATCTAAAAGATATTTCGCGAGTTGATGCCCTCATATTCGGCGCATGGAATAGTCTCCCAGAATGCTACAGTGAGGTGAATAACCTGGCATATTGAATGATGACAATCTTCGGGTTGACATGTTCGAATGAGCAAGCGTTCTTTTGCATGAAAATAATAAAAAGTAAAGTTAGAAGTCAACTAACAAATAATAATCTAAAGTAGGGCTTGAAATTTAAAACAACAAGTTATAAACCAGATTTAATCAAACTTTCAAAAGGCATGCAAAGCCAATGCTCCCATTGATGTAGCTATCTATATTTGTGTTTTTATATGAATAAATATTATTCCGTATTTAAAGCTGTTTATTTTAAATCAAATATATATATAAACAAATACTATAATATTAAATCGAAAAATTTTAGCAGCTCTTTAAAAACTGGGAAATTTTGTAAATTGTAACTTTTGGCTCTTCCGTTTCAATAGGTTGCCGACCTCTGGCTTAGGGAACACCCTATTCCCGACTTTAACTGAATCTTCAAATACGATTGTAAGATTTGCGTACATAATGATTGGAGATAATAAAATGCTGACTTACTCTTTTAAAGTTGTTTGAAATTCTCGGTATTTTACCGAATCAATAAAAAAATAAACAAATAAAAATTTTCCACCATTAACAAAATCACTAATATTTAGAGACCCACGAGCTAAACAAGTTTTAATCAGTTGCCATTATTTCTAAAGAAAAGGCGTTTTCCTTCATTCCAGTAAAATTCCGCTTTTGTCAGTTTTGTCTTTGTTTCCCAATTCCTTCAAAAATGTGCAATTTTACTGCATTGAATTCAATTAAGAATTTAGATTTTTTTTCCGTCAGAAAGGCGTGCTTTGAAAAAAATGGATGTAAAAAATGTGATACATCTAAAAAAAATTTCGACAGTTTTCTCAAATGTGTGTTAAGTTTAATATACAAATTCAAAAATTGGCGTATTTGTGTCACCACTCATGCCTGCTTTCATCTGTGATGAATTTAATCTAAAGAAAAATATTTTAACCTGAAAGTTCTTGTTAAAAATTTAAGTAAATTTCAAATATTAATATATAAGTTTTTTACATATCGATTGATTGGTCGTTATTTATATGTTACTAATGGAATTCAAGAAATGAATGAAAATAAAGTCCAGAACTTTTCAGATGACTCCATGGCTCTTGTCCAGGATGTTAACATAAATAATACATTAAAATTATGCAAAACTTCTCTGGTCCTTGAGGAATAGTTAAAACACTGGAGAATTGCCATTAATATAGATGAATCATAAGTAACCTCTTTAATAAAATTTGGTTTATAGAGCTCCCTTCTAGGAGGAAGAGTTCCTTTCAAAGTTCTTTCTATCCCTTTTTTGAGGATGACATTAGTTGGTTTCGGTGACTTGTTGGCTTGGCCTCTAGATATAGGTTCACTTATAAACTCAACGTTAAGTATCTTATAGAAAAATTGTGTGGCAAAATACATTATACTTTTCGCTCAGATGTATAAAGCATCCTCTTTCACCAAAAAATTAACAGGTTTTTCACCCAGTCATAACTATGCTATCCCTGTATGGGGTGTAGCAGTTCAACTCCCTTAAAAATACAATTTAGGAAAAATAAAATTCATAGATTTGTAACTAACGCACCTTAGAACGTTGGAAATAATTTCGTCCACAGTGGTTTGAAAATTTAGAAATTCTTTAGAAAATTATTTAAAAACGTTTTGAAAATAATGAAAAATCAATTATTTATGCACAAGCACTTTTTACATTCCAACATTCAAAGTTAAATTTTGCCTATAAAACGACAAAAGAGTCACTACCTTTGAAATCTCCGTGGTTAATTTCCTTTTCCAATTTCGATATTTCTTCATTTTTTTTAAAAAAAATTTGATGCTTCAAGTTGCAAGATTTTTCATTTTGTTTTAATCTTGCTTGTTTTGCTTTTGGTATTTACATACGCCCTTTTTGACATTGTTTTTTCCTGTCTGTCTGTCTTCCCCCTCCCCCATTCTTGCGACAGAAATACTGACCACAAATGCTTATGCGTTGATGTTCTTCTACCATCTTAATTTTAACTTGGCTTTTTTCAGAAAGCTGCTTGTCACCACAGTGGACAGTATGTTCACAAACGAACAAAATAGTGTTCGGCTTCCCGAGCATGCCAATAGCTATATTTCTTATTTTTGTTATCTTTACAAAATCAATTCTCAATATCTTTAATTCTTTAATTTTACTGTTCTTAGCTTAATTTCTTAGTATTTAAAAACGTTTTTTTTTAATAATATGTTTAAAAAATTTTAATAATATGTTTTAATAAATAATATGTTTAATTTTTCCATCAGCGATATTTTTTTTTCTTCTATAATATGTCTAGTTTTTCCCTTAGTGATATGTTATTTTCCGTAATATGTTTAATTTTTCCTTTAACAGACATGTTATTCTTATAATGTGTTTAATTTTTCCATTAACGTTATTCCATAAGATGTTTTTTGAGCGGTGACCACACTTAGCTAATTCATTACATCGGGACAAGGTCCTCATACATGTTAGCTAGACTCGAGTGAAAGAGCAATAAACATTTTTGTTACCCATAAATTTCGAATTTTTAGAGTCCGATTCTCCTGGGAAACAAGAACACCTCAACTTCAAATGTCCAGTTTTGCAGGTGTCAATTATTACCCTGGTTGAAGTGCTTAGAGACCAATAGCTAATTTTGTTGCATTTAGCTATCCAACAAAAATTTAGAATTATGTTCCGTGGTTTAGAAAGAGGCGAGGCCAATTCCTTCTACCAAAATTTCCGAACAGAAGGGACTTTAGATTTATCAAATGTTCGATTAGGAAGTTGTGTCCGAGGCAGTTTGCAATACTTTCCTAGCGTGCGACAAGCACTTTATCTTGTAAGCATAGACTTTAGTATTTTAAATTTATTATAATAAATAAATATAAATAGCACTCCCTAGGTATCATAACATTAAACAAACAAATCTTCCAAAACATGTTCAAGTTTTCGATTTTAAGGGGACTTAGTACCTTACGAAATCAAAAGTAGAACATTTTGACAAACTTTTTTCAATTCTTCATAAAACAACAATTTTTGCTCATTTCAGTATGAAACTTTGCCAGTTTGTGTAATAAAGTGCATAGTTTAAAATATTGGGTCAAGTTTTGCTATTAAGTTAATATATTTTCTTATACAACATGAAATAAGCGTACAAAAATTTGAAAAATAAATCAGCTTACCTTACGTTACCCACAAGATAACTTTTGAAAGATGTACAGTAGAACCATAATTCTTATACCAAATTAAAGCTAAATAATAACCTTATTCTGTAAACCTCAAATTTTAAATTTACCTTACATTAAAAAAATTGAAAAATTAAAAAATTTATCAAGTTTGTTTTTAGTAACTTTTTTTTCATGTATCGTGTTATAAAATAAAATCTAATCATCCTATTAACAAAATTGAGGTTCACAGAATAAAGATTTACAAGTACAACACTCATGTAAAATTTTAAAGCTCTGCATGCAAAAGATTTTTTTTAATCCTGTGGGAAAGTGTGAAAATAGCAAACTGAGAAAAAGAGGTTTGTTTACATTGCATTACATAGAACAAGCCACTTCAGACATTTACATTTTTTTGTTGCACAGGACGTAATAATTGTCGGATTTTGACGCGGTTTGTTTTAAAAGGCTCCTAACATTTAGTACTATTTTTTAAAATCAAATTTGAAAAATCGAACTTTTGAAGGTGCAAAGGTACTAAGTCCCCTTAAAATAAAAGGTTTGTGCAAGTGCCATTCACAGCTAAGCGATACTAGAAAGAGACTTAAGGGTTCTGTAACCCATTCAACCTATCAATAATCCGATTATTGGAACTATTTATATCTTCACTAATGCTAATCGCATACACAATAACCTATGTGTTGGAAATAAACTACTCTGATCCCGCCAGGAGGCGCCTTGTCTCGTGTAAGTGAGAGCGCACGGGTTCATGGGTAATATTTTCAGAGTGCTCTTGGATCTTGACCGCGTAAGGCGGGTTTTTTCTTGTATTAGATGTAATTTCTCCTGACCGCAAAAGCGGTTTAAATTAAAATATGAGCTATTTGGAAGCCTTGTATAGTTTGTAAATAGTATAAATATTTGTTTATGTGTGATTGGTGCGTAGAGACTGTAAATAAACGTGTGATTAAACTAACTGCTCTCCCTATTTTTGGCTTGGTGGATACCATCTCCAACACTATGAAGCTGACTTTAATTTTTCAAATTCACTCAAAGGCTATTGAATTTACCGGGCTGCCTCGCAATTTTGTTTATCAGCAAATTCTTTTCATTCTTTCAAATTTTATCTTCGTGGTTTCGTTTTCCCATCAATCTGGTTCCGTTAAGTCATTTTAGAAGCATAAAGTACAGAACTTTCAATGCGATTTTATTGAGAGTTCTTCGAAGGTTTCTTCATTCTATAAAAGTGAGTTATAAATGTATGATCTTCACTACCAGAGCTATATCCATATAATAATAATAAAGATAAACTGAATGTCTTAACTTATTAATGTTTCGAATTATGGGCTCTTTACTAAACAAATGCAAGTATGAATTTGAATTTTTTTTTCTTACGTAGAGTAAATAGGCATTTTTTGGTGCGAGTTCAAACATTTTTGTAATAAAAAAATATATCCATTTATAAGCTTCTTGAGGTTAATCATTTAAAACAGGGATCGGTAAATCTTCTTTTAAAAAGGATCCGATCATGCAGGTGATTCGAAAATATTTACATGGGCAACACTACTCACAGAGAAAAGAATGTTTATTTTTAATTTTTATATTAGGTAGTGATATTTTTACGTAACATTTTTATACACCTGTTCTGACTAAAAATAGATAAAATATTTATATTTATAAATATAAGTATTATATCGAATTGGTTAAATTTTGTACTCATATAATGAATGTAACTTTTTTTCAGAGATAACAGTTTATCATACTGGAGTTTGAAATAAATTCTTTCTAACAGTAGAGTTGGTTGGACAAATGGTCATCTGTAAATAATGATATGTATTACGTACTTAATTATTGAAAATATCCTTTATATAGATTGTTTATTAAATCGCACTTCGAATCAACACGAGGGCAATTGATAACAGACCACACAGTTTTGAACCTCAGTCAAGTGACGAGGATAACATCTAAACTGTCACACCCCCTCTCCAAACTTCCCACCACGTCAATGGGAGGACTTAGAACCTCCACAGATTTAATGCGGATCAGGTTGGTATTTAGTGACATATAGAATTGGGTTTAATCCATTTCTTTCAACATCATTTTTAGCACATCATCATTTTGCTGATCAAACACTTCGAACTGAAACCTCTGGGGTAGATAGGGAGCAAACTAAATGTAAATATTACCGCCATAGTGTATTATAATGTAAATATTTTGAACATAACACCACCATATATCATCTCGTTTATTTTTTAAGCCATTTTCTCAAAACAACAATATTTTGGCACATGTTTAAAAAAAATTTTAATTACTTTGTTAATTTCATTTTTCCATTTACAAACATTTTTTTGTAAAGTTCTCAAAAATGTAGAATTATTCTAAAGTAATACTAACTAGTGGAAAGTAAGCGTACTTCTGAGTCCCAGGTTCCGTAAAAGAAATAACTGTAAAGTAAAAAAATAATTCTTCTAATTGGTAATATATGTCTATTTTCAAAAGAAAATAATGCAAAGGAAATAAAAATCATTTATAACATTAAACATTTAAAAATAAGAGCAAACGATAATTAATTAAAGTAGACATTAATATTCTGTTCGGATATTAAAATAAAAGCAGACGATGAAATAGTTAATTAAATATGTCTCAGCAATATAGATATACCTTAAAGATGCTAAATGTAATTGTTATAATCATAATGGATTATAATGTCAATTACATACCCAACACCATGTATATCTTATTTTATGCCCATGCATTTTTGCCGACTCCCTTTTCTCAAAACAAAAGCATGTTAGCACATATTAAAAAAAGAACAATTTATCTCCGCAAGTAATAAATAATTAAAACATTAAACTAAAAAAAAATTAATGAAAAGTTTTTCTCTCCTTCTTTCAGAGTCTAAAAGCAGTTATAATTTTTGCGGACACGCATCAATAGTAAATGTTTTCTTTCACATAACATAATTAGGTATTTGTTTGAGACTGATCTTTGGGACAAAAATGCTGTTTCATTCAGCATCAACTAATTACCTGAGAAATTACATTTCATAACTACAACAATTTTACTTAAAAATATTAAATAACAGTACTATGAATATAAATAACATTGTTGAAGGGGAAAAGGTGCAGCGAAAATTGTTATATATAAACACATATTAATATGATAAAATTAGGTACTTGAGTGGTTTACAAACCTCGGAATTTCTTCCGAACATTTTTTAGCCATCCAAGGGGTTATTGTTTTCTATACCTTATAAATGTCGTACCTGACCACTTTTCAAAAATTTATCTTGCTTTTGCGTATATTTTTGATGTCTGCTTTCACCAGTAACGAACTTAATTTTCAAAATTACATCATAATAAATTTCACCTGAATTCTTTATTGGATTGAAATAAAATATATGCAATATATGTCTAATATCTGCTTTCGCCACTAATGAGCTCAAGTTTCAAAAAAATGTCGTCATGAATTCCCCCTCCCCCAGTTTGTTATTGGATTGAAATGAAACAAATATAAAAATTAAGTATTTTATTTACTTGTCGATTTATGTCCTTAAATCATGTGTAAACTGGAATCAAGATACGACTGAAAAAAAAAAAATAACATTATTCAGAATTTTAAGCTTTGAGGTAGACTTTTTTTTTTTTTTTTTTTTTGCAAAAAAAATTTTAAAAAAGTTTTTTTTTTTTTTTTTTTCCTCCTAAGAATGTTTTGGGGTCAAATTATTTTAATATTGATTTATTATTATTAGCCACCTAATATTATTGTTTTAGGTGGATCATTTTTCAATAATTTATCGTTTGCTTTTATTTTAACTACATTGAGCTTAAATATTGTGATATATTCAACTTTTAAAAGCAAATGATTTAAACTTAAAGTGGTACTTTTTTTTTCAATATTCTTTATTAAGCTATATTTTTTTTAAATGTTTAAAGTTGTTACAAAGAAATAAAATTATGCTATTGGCAACACCAGATCATATTTTTGTTTTTAGAAAATTTACTGGCAATGAACATAAAAGTAGAATTTAGTTTGTTTCCAAGATGTAAAAACGAAGGTTGAAAAATTGTGCTAGTGGAAATTGTGTATATGATTTATTTTTGAAAAGATGTGCGCTAATAAATGTGATGTCCTGAAAACAAGTCATCTTTATTAATAGTCTGCAATACAATACAATATATTCAATTTAATAACTTATCGTTTGCTGTACTTTAAATATCGGAAAAGTTTACTACTGCCCATTTCTCGAAATTTCATCGCTTACTTTTATTTTTGTATTTAATTGAGTAATTTAATAATAATTAGGAGAAAAAGCGCACCTTGGGAGGCTAAACCTATTGTTTGCAAAACTTGGCATAGAACTTTTTAATTTATTTATTTATTTTTTTATTCTTTATTGTCTTTTATCGATATTCAAAAACAAAATAAATAATAAAAAAAAAAAACGATGCTTTCTTCAATATAGATATATCGTTCAGTTTCTAATGCACTTATAAAATATACTTTAAGCCATTACTTTATGCCTTCGTCGAACTATTCACTGAAGCTATCACCCAGTTTCTCAATTCTCCTCTGCCTGGTGATTAAGGTGATTTGATGGATGACCGAGGGTCATCCGAATGTTCTTTCATCTCCGAACGACACGTCCGAGAGGATAATTGTCAACAGCA
The DNA here is from genome assembly GCA_019974015.1 of Nephila pilipes. NCBI lineage: Eukaryota > Metazoa > Arthropoda > Arachnida > Araneae > Nephilidae > Nephila > Nephila pilipes. Next base: position 1,490 of record BMAW01108953.1, on the reverse strand, counting down.
TTCCCCTGCAGAAAGGGATGTCAGCCGACAAAGAACAGTTTGATTGAGTGGTTTAATCTGTGTTCTTCAATGCGGATGTACGCATTGACAATACAGTAGATAGTGGGATGTAATTCAATCACTTTTCGTCGTTTTAATTGGGCATCGAAACGTTTTCTCGCCTTCTCTGCAATAACGTCATCTAACGGGATCTTTTTTCGATTTTCTCTGTGAACAGTACTGTGAGCTACTGACATTCTTTCGCCCAAAACTCTTGGTTAACCCCCTACCCCTAACATTCTCTTTCGGGATTCTAATTTGTTTTTTGTTTCACTATTGAAGCAATTGTCTCAAATGCTGCAGAAGATCATTCAATAAGATGTATATTGGATACTGATAGTATTTAATATTATTTTGGAAACCAAAGTATATTATCTAAAAAGAGGAAGATTTGATATTTTATTGTTTTAATATGCTACTGTCAATATCAGAAATATGAGTGATAATGTGTACAACAACGAAAATCGAAATTGGCTTCGCAAATTTCATTTAAACATTTGCTAACATTTTCTCTTCTTTTTTTCTGTTAATGCTCCCGTCTACCCTCCATTTTGATTTCGTTAGCTTAATATTAATCCTATGGAATTCTGACTTTAATTCTGATATCTTTACTATTTGATCTATTTGAATGCAATAAAGCGCATTTGAAAGAGCAAAAAAATGAAGAATGCTTCTGTGAAATTATTTTTCCCCTCCAATTCTTAAAAATATTTGTACCCCTATTTTAAATAATTCGTGTACGAATTTTCCGATCTTTAAAAATATCTTTAAATGCTTTAAAAAATCGTAGGAAAAAAGTAATTCCACAGAAGCATTCATTACTTGTTGCTCTTTCAGATGCACTTTATTGCATTCAAATAGATCAATTAGTAAAGATTTGAGAATTAAAGTAGAAATTCCATGGGATTTAACATTACATCCACGAAATCAAAATGACGGCTAGACGGGATCCTTAAATTCTCGAAGAAGTAGAATTATTCAAAATGATTATTGATTAGAATAAAGTAACCGTACTTCCGAGCTCGGGACTTCATAGAAGCAATTACTATCAAAAAAAAAAAAAAAAAAACCTTTTTCCAATTCCTTTTGCATTTTTATTATCACGAGCAAAACACGTAAATGTACAAAAGCGTTGCCAATGTTAACTACCAAAATAATACAAACGAACGATTCTTTTATAAAAATAAACTATTAAACTGAATATTAAAATAAGAGCAAACGATACATTATTAAAGTAAACAATATTATTCTGCTCGGCTATTGAAATAAAAGCAGGCAATAAAATATGAAATTAAACATATCTTTGTAATGTAAATATATCTTAAGGCTCCCGTCTACCCACCATTTTGATTTCATTAGCTTAATGTTAATCCTATGGAATTTCGACTTGAATTCTCCCATCTTTACTATTTTCCTTCTACTTATTACTATTTTCCTTCTACTTATTACTA
>BMAW01108932.1:0-11416 GCA_019974015.1 Nephila pilipes | reverse complement strand
TTTTTTTTATGTTTTCCATAAAAGAGAAATGTGGCTATTTTTCATGCAAAAAACTTAAAAACTTCCTCTTGTCGTTTTCTTTTGAGATTATTCGTTTCCGATAAAATGAAAAATAACAAACATAAATTGTCGTCGAGGAAAGAATTGTTTAGTACCAAGAGCAAATGCTTAGGAAATAGAACATTTTTTTTAAGCTGAAGGAAATGGGCGTTTATTTAGAAATAAGCTTTAATGCATTCATGTTTGAAACGCATAAATATAACACCTGGAAAAGAAATAATGGAATGAATTATTTCAGTGTCCAATACTTGTTTTTCTTTTTGTTTTAATATTAATATCGAGTGCTTAAAGATAATAGATCGTTATTGTTATTTTTTAGTCATTTTCATTTTTTTTTAATAAAAAAAAATCTTTTTATTTATTCGATAATTGGCCGAAAAACAGAAAACTTGCCATTCAAAATCGAAAAATTAATTGAAAGAAACTATTAAACGTTCTGTCAAAAAATGCTTAATTTGTCTGAAAGTAGTTGTTCTGATTCTGTTTTTCATTTCTGAAGTAAATGAATATTTCAATTCTGGAGAGTAAACGAAATCTTTTTTATCACTGAAAATAAAGCAAATCAGGTTCTTTTAATGATAAAATTACCAAGAATAAATCGATTCTTTTGTATTCTTATTTTTAATACATTCTGTTTTATGTCCAAAATATTTCTTTTTCCTATAAAAAAGATCACTTGCGTAATCAGTGTTTTGGAAGAACGAAAACCTATTAATGATCGCTAAATGTAAGTAGTTGTAAGAATAATTTTTTTCCAAAAAACTATGCTTACAATTACTTGGTAACGTTTACCATCTTACTCATGCAAAGTTAATCAATTATGCTTGCAACACACACATAAAAGTGAATGTAAATCAACTATAAGCAACACTGCATTCGAAGTTCATGCAAGTATATGACAAAGAATAAAGTAAATATATTAATATGCAATTAAATTTCCATTCAATGTGAATTATACTATGAAAAATGGTAAATAAATATTATAAATGATACTACAAAAGCATAAAAATAAAACAATAATGGCCTTAACGATTGAGAATAATTAAATAGTGTATGAAAGCATGCTTGTATTCATAATACCTCGTGCTAGGGCTTATTTTTAAGAGTTCTGATGTCTGACGATTTATGGATTAAAAGAAAACTCTTTAAGAGACTGGTAAAGGAAGCTGGATTTATTTGTAGTGTGTGTGTGTGTGTGTATGTGTGTGTGTATGTATATATATAAATATATGTGTGTGCGCGTGCGTGTGTGTGTATTATATATGTGTGTGTATATGTATCCGAATAGTCCTGGATGCGAACTCGTGACCGGAATTGTTCCCATCGAGTTGTATGTTCGAACCCTGTTGCTACTTAAGTCCCGCAGTGTAGCAGGGCTGATGCTCGTTAAATGTGTCGAGGCTCCTCTTTTTATGTGAAAGTTAAATGAATAGAATGCCCGTTTAGGTGTTGATCTTGTCACTTTACCAAAGCTGAATTTTATGAGGTCTATCACCAATAATTATCGTGTCGCTTCTAAGTGCGATGAATTAATCAACCTTTTTGTTTATTTACTGTGGTTGATTTCAAAAATTTCGGGTTCCACAAGAAATCATAAACAAAATTTTTATTAAAAACGTATTTGCGTTTTTCGTATTGAGAGGTGAAACAAAAGTAAGTTTTTACACAAGTTTATAGGGTATAATAACGATAAAACAATATAAGGTTGCAACTACATACAAATTCAACCTTTTTTATGGATTCGACTTATGTACGTTAGAGACTGACAAGCAGAATAACACATCTACATGTAATTTCAACTTACTTGACCTCTCCTCTGTCTAATCTGTTGGACACTTTATGATAGTTTAACGAACAAGCTTATTTCGAAAAACGGAGGATGCAGTTCGCTTCAGTTCTTACCTATTCCGATAAACTTCGGGAAATAAGTAGGGCTCTCTGGAAAAAATAGAATTGATAGCATAAAATAAGTTTATAAGAAATAAATTGACAGACAGCCTCGCAAAATTTCGAAAAAAAAATTTCAAACTGACTTGAAGGGGAATTTCTGTTTTTACTTGTTCTTGTCCAATCTTAAAAAATTATTATTTAACCTGTTATTTGACCCAGTCTTGTTTTTTTAGATTCCTGGAACAAAATCTCTCTAAGGTATTCTAATGAATTTTAACTATATATTTACTACGCATGATTTTCTTATTAATTAACATTAAATAGAACATTTTATCAGTAGGTAATGAAAATAAAGTATAGTTGATAATTTCTCTGTTCAAATATTTTTTTTATATACATGTTCAAAATAAATAAATAAACTGAAGTAAAAAAAGAATTTTATATCATTTTTACGATATAGTATATTGTGAATTTTAAATAAAAGTAATTTTTATATTTTTATAAGAAAAATTAATTAAAACATCTATTTCTGGTGTTTTATTATGCAATGCGTAAGATATACTATTTTTAAACTCTCGATTGGTTAAATAATTAAGTAGAAAATTCGCTTGTGAAATAAAATGAGGGATTCCGCGACGGAATAGCCACTCGGCCTGTACAATTTGCGCCCCAGGTCCAAAGGCTACAGAAAAGGAGACGGCTACCACCTGCTGGGACGGTTTAGGCCTCTACAATTTTAACTAATAACTTAAAAAACACGCAAAGTAATATACAAATATGTTTTACTTTACTGTGGAGTATCTACAGAAATTAAATACTAAGATGGATAAACTTCATTCATTATTTTCTATAATTTTAGTAAAAGGTACACATTAAATACATTAAGCATTTAAATTCAAATTCTACTTTTCTTTGCTTTCCGAATACACGATAATAGGAATCAAAATAAAGAGAAATTTATAGTAAGAAAAATTCCTTGTAAATCATATTCTTATATTTGATCATATTCATATATATATATATATTTATTTATTTATCTCTCTTCTCTATCTCCCTTTCTCTCTTTCTCTCTCTGTGTGTGTGTAAAACAGATAAAACAATTAAATGATTAGAATAATTTAAAAAAACAACGTAAAAAATAAAATATGTATTCCCCCTAATGTTGTTATTATTTCAGGACAAAATAATGTACAGCCGGGATGGTTTCAGGAACAAATATTATTTAATACTCGACACGTTCCACAACACAAGGCAGGATACAAAACATATATAAAACACAGATTCACGAACATCGCTCCATCATTCTGCTATCGAAGTCTCTCGCCTTCCATCGAGCTTGCACTTGTCGTGCTTGCGCTTCTAACCAAAAAGAACATGTGGCGCCATCTGGCTACCGTTTAATAGAACTTGGAAGGTAGCGTTAAATTACGGTATTACAAATATAAAAATCTAAACAAAAGAAGAAAACTATTTTAGAAATGAGTAAAAATAACTGAATAAAAATTAGATCAAATTGAATATCCAACAAAACTAAACAAGCGCATTCAGACTGAGGACTGATTGGTGGGATTAAACATGTTCTATGGTACCAACCCTCCTCCAGTTCAACTTCCTGAGCAAAAATTGGATCACTCCAGAATGTAAATTTTAATAGACTAAACAAAAGAAACAAGAAAAGAAGAGGCCAGATACCCAAACCACAAAAATTCAAAACCAAAATTGTCTAATATTAATACATTAATATTTATACATATATATGCATATAGTTTGTGTATTATTATACGAAATTTTTATTTATTACTAAGCACACCATATAAATACTTATTTCGCTTTTCTAATTATTTAATAAAAATACAATAATTTTAAAATTAATTCATAAATTTAAAAATAACAAAATAAATCACATGGAAAATTAAAATGTAATTAACTGGAAAACAATTCAGATTTTGAATCCATGCATGAAAGTAAATCGATTACGAAATTGACAAAAGAACCAAAGACCTACCGGTAGGAACAACCCATTCCAGTTGAAAATCGATTGCTTTAATCTTTACCGTTCCTGAACCTGCTTTAGTAGATCCATTAAAAGACCTGCCAAAGCAGGTCCTCTACCTGCCTAAGGAAAGAGTTTGTTTGGAGGAGTTTTTTCTCCCCCACTCTAGTTTCCCAGCGGCTGTTCTTATTTGAATCTGTCTAGTTCTTCGTTCTTATTGCATTCTCGATCACTATCAGAGGCTCATCGAGCACTATCCGTGCGTTCATTGGTTAAAACTACCAAGAGAAGTGCCGCATTTCTCATCCTTATCAGGATAACATTACTACTAGCACATCATCCAAGACTGATGAAGAACTTATCTGATCTGAAAATGCTACACTAAACCTGAATTTCAATCGCTGTCAATTGACACCGATCTGGTTGTTTGTCCAGCAAACCTTTTTTTTTTTTTTTCTACTGACACGTTTAAATTTTTTTTTTTTTTTTTTTTTACTCTCTTTTAAATCTTCATAGCTTTCTGAAGTTGGGGTTTCGTCAATGGTAGAAATGAAAACCAAGTATCCATTCAAGCAGCAATTGCTGAACTTTGCAAAGGATCTCCTCAATAACAATGCCAAAAGTTAAGACTTTTAGCCCTAGAAAGACGTCTCTTTTATCCTGATTGGTAGATGCGCAGCCAAAAGCGACTGGTTAACTCTTTCTTCAGACCCAATGAACAAGGGTTTGAAACAACCGTCAACTACTCTGTCCCCTTCCACAGGTTGAAAAATATCAATATAGCGGCCTAGAACTTGAACACTAGATGGCAGCTGATCCTAGAACTACTGGCTGCATATGCCAGTAGTTCTAGGATTCAAACATTTGAGCAAAACTCAATTCAACAGGGAAGGGATGTTTTTCATCTACAGTAAGGGCTGAAAAGTGACCTTCTCTGTAAATATCAATCAGAATGTTTTCCTTCGTATCATCATGATAAAACTGATGGGAGAGTATTCAGTGGCTGTCATCAACAACAACGCCATAAGTTAAAACGCCTTAATAACTAGTCCGAAAGAGACGTCTCTTTTAGTTTAATTCGTAAGAGAGCAGCAAAAAGCGACCGGTCAACTTTTCTTCGGATCCATTGGTCCAGGGTTTGAAACAGCCACCGACTCCTGTCAAATACAACTCTCCCTCTCGAAGGGTTCAAAATCACTGAACTCTGAAACTTCTTGAGTCTGAAAATAACTAAAACTGGCCAGAACTTCATCACCATTATCGATAGCAAGTGCACCTTTCATGCGAGCCTTATCGTAAATATGTTTCGTTGAATCATATTTAAAAATTAATATTTTTAACTCCGCTTTTTTAATACCTTTTCAAATAAAACCTTTTTCAGATAAAACACATTCTTTTCGTCTCTGGAAGAATTCAGCTCGCCAAGGGGGAAGTGAGTCGCTATAGATTCGGTTTCTAAAAAATAGATCGTAATATTTCAAAATTTAAGAACTTATTTAAGGGGACTCGACACCTTTTGACCAATTTTTTTTTATTTTAAGTGTTTAAACTTATCTTTTGTGTATATTATTAACAGTGACTACTAAACAAAATAATTTTACCATGAAAAAAGGGCCTAATTTGATAAAAATTTTAAAATTAATTTTTTTAAAAAAAAATTTCAACGGTTTTAAAATTTTTTTCTCCTTTCACAATTATCATTATTTTGACACCAAAATTTTTTTCAGGCTCATAAGAATATATGTAACAACAATAGGGATCGATTTTGCAATAAACAATTTAGTTTTGAGAAAAAAATTAAAAAGCATACATCTATGAAAAATAGGTAAAAAAAATGATTTCTGCTACATTTTCTATTATAATATTTTTTTTATTCAAAATATTGAAAAATGGATCCCTAATTTTACTAAGTACATTATAACAAACAAACACACCAAAATTCAAGTTTTTAATAAATATATGTTAAAATTTTGTAGTTTTAAAAACCATGAGAAATCCCAAACTGAGAAAACGCTATTTAAAGAATAATAATCAGTAAAAAAATATCAAAACAATGTCTAATTTTTGTAATAATTTGTCAATATAATGTAATTTCTCAATATAATGTATAGATATATACCTTTAAAATAAAGCATAATATAGTTCAATTTGAAAGCGTTTAACAAAAATATAAGCTTTTATAAAAAGTTTGTCTGAGCCAGAAATTGCGAAAAATTTGAAAATCTTCATCTGACTGCTCTTTGAAAGAAACATATATTAAATATATTTAAAAATAAATGAAATATATAAGATAAATAAAGTAAAAGTATATGAACTGTACAATGGAAAATTTAAAATACTTTGTAAAATTTATTTTGCTACTTAATTTCAATATCTAATATAAAATAAAATAAAACTCGTTTAATCTAAATTGTACTATTTTTTCAATCAGATCGTTTCAAAACTTCGCACAGTTATATCAGAGGTATCAAGGTACATTTTGAGCTGAAAAATTGAAAAATCGATATTTTCATCGATTTTCGGCATTTGAAAGGTGCCAAGTCCCCTTAAACAATTAAAATTCATACAATTAACATTTATACCTTTAGCTAGTTAATATTTATTCATTTAACGTGAAAACATTCATGTGTGTAGCATTATCATCAAAAATTCACACATGCTTCAATTAATAACTGAAACAAAATTACATAAACATTTATATATTGCTCCAATAAAAACTAAAACTTGAAATTAAGAATTCTATAAGTAACAGTTAATTGTTTTTTTTAATAACAGTTAATTTGTTTGTTGTTCATAATAAACGCATTTTTGAACGGTGAGATGGATTTAAAAAAAGAAAAAAAAACTGTTGATCTCATTAGAAAGACCTACCCCGTCTTCTAAGCTTGAATCCAATGAAATTTTCACCCGGTAATGACGTTTTGAGTAGATTAATTGCTTTCCGAAATTTTTTGCGGTATTGGACTTTTTTCAAACAATCCAGGTTTTTTTGTGCAAGGTGCAAGCACTCCTTCAGTTTTTCAAATACCTTATATAATTCTTTAAGACCTGCTTGGTACCTAGCAGCTAGAGTCGATGTGTAAAAAAAATCTTCTCCAAGACATGCACCAAGTAAAAGGCCCTCAGAAATTAAACTTGCAGTTAATTGATGAATTTCGCCCTCGTCCTCTTTATCGCTGTTATGGTCATGTGTAATTAGGTCAATCAAATCATCCCCATCAAGGGGTAAGTCAATCGTGTTAAAAAAAATCCTAAATCGTGTTAGAATAAATCAGCCGAGTAAAAAAGAAAGCCGTTTCTTTTTATTTTCTAGTACCGTGTTAATTTAACCACGTAAAAAAGTTGGTTTGCTATGTTATGTCAGTAAATTTTATGGAAGCACTCACAGTGTTATAATCAATAAAGTTGCATTTTTAATTTACATTCCAAATACTATAGCTATGAAATGATTACGCAGATTCTTTAAATGATTCATTAAATAAGTTGGAAAGGCTGTTGAAAGAATAGTTTATACGTTATTTAACTTTCAAATAGGAATCGGAAATACAAATATGAAAGCAGGAATTCACTCAATTTTCGTTGAAATGTCTTTGATTTAAAAATTATTGCAACGAATAGCTGTTTAACTACCTCGAATTATTGCTTTTGAGCTTACTGAGACTCTGATCTGCAATCTGAATTATTTATTCGACTAGGTATGCGAATATATGTATAGCTTTGGTTATATCTTTATTATTACTTAAATAGAATACTTTTATTTCTAAAGGCTATTTATAAACTGTTATCCTAAATACGTTAAAAGCTCGTACATGAAGTATTTCCTTTAAAAGGTATTCATACCTTTCTAAAAGCTTTTACATTATTTCTCTAAATAACTTTTCAATAACATAATATCAATACTCCACTGGTGATATAAATACATTAGAATATAAACAGTTAAGACCTTGTAAGTTCTTCCTCGTCGAAAGCTGATTAGGTACCAAGGAGTAATTTTATTTTATTAAATTTCACTCTGTATTGTCTTGCCATTCGCCGTGTTTCTTAATAATTTCGTTATGAAATATTTCATTATGTGAATCCTTAATAAAACAATTCATAATAAAACTAATAAGAAAAGATTAAGCAGAGAAAAAAAAAAAGAGTAACATTTTTAATTCGCTTTGTTTAATTATTTCATTTTTACAATTGCAAAAGCTTTTTTTTTTAATTACGTCCTAGAAAAAGTAGAATTATTCGAAATGAATAATAATTAACATAAAGTAAACGTACTTCCACATCTGAAGCTCCACAGAACCAATTACCATCATGTAAAGAAAATACCTTCTTCAAATTTCAAAATCATTTTTATTCTCACGAGCAAAACATACCAAAAAACAAAAACATTATAAATGTTATCAACAAAAAGAATAAAAGCAGATGATTATGTCATCATAATCAGTCATTGAATTAAATACTAAAATAAGAGCAAACGATACATTATTAAAGCAGACAGTAATATTCTGTTCGGGTATTAAATAAAAGCAAACAATAAAAATAATAAATTAATTATATCGTTTCAATGTAAATATATTAACTAAACTAAACAAATAACTAAATATAGCAAACTAAATGGAATTATTATAATGATAATGTATTATAATGTTAATCTTTTGAACCTAACACTTCATTAATTTTTTGACCACGCATTTTTGTTGACGCCATTTTCGGAAAGCAAAAATGTGTTAGCATATGTTAAAAAGAACGGTAAACATAAGTATAATAATTTGATTATATTTTGAGCATATGTTAATTATAATACTTATATATTTGAAGAGTTGAAACAATGTTTGGAAAATTGTTTATGTTTATAATGCATTCAACGATTTCTTGATCAAAACTTCTTTTTATATAGCACAGCTATTTGTTCATCCTAGGCACACAGAAAAATTGGATTCTTTGTTAATTTTAGCATTGTAAATATTTTTTCAGGGGTAGTAGGTTTTTACAACTTACTTTAGATACGAGTATAGGGAAAGTTTTTGGCAGAAGTAAAAACGACAAAACTTTAAAATATATGTTTCATTATTATTTTATTAATTAATGTACAGAAGGCATTAGATAATTATAATAACATAGATAGAGGTTAATGATATAAAGTGGCTTATGGTAAAATCAAAATAAAATTATTAAACCAATCAACATGAAAGTCAGTCATCATCAGAATAATATTTAACACAAACTAATGATAGATTGCTTCCTCTCTCACATATTTTACATGTACCTACTTCTTAAAAATTGAGCGTGGCCCCAATTACACTGCAATAAAATTTGCTGCATCTCCGAAAGCTTGGAATTACTCTATCATTTTCTTATCCCTTTGTTATTATTATTATTACTCAACAGTTTCCTTACCATTTACACATTCTCTTGCTATCATTTCTTATTAATTATCTCTTCATGTTATTTTTTTCAATTCGTTTTTAGGTGTTTCAATTAGGGTGACAGTTTTCTTTTGAGCCACCCTCTGTTTCACTCTTTCCGAAGTGAAGCCTTAAGTAGAGAGATGTACGTGGTGTGGCAATTAAATAACAGGACTGACGCTGTAAAACATTTTATTTTGATGTCATACATATTTACTTATTATCACCTTCAATATACACCCCTTCTCTATCCCTACAACGCTCTATGCGATTCTTCCATTGTTCGAAACTGTGCTGGAAGTCTTCTTCCGTCAGCTTCTTCACGATGAGTTCCTGTTTCTCTTCCAAAGCTTCAGCGACTCAAATCATGTTCCCTCTAATGCAGATATCATCATAAGAAACAGAGAGAAGTCACTTGGCTCAAAATCCGGCAAATAGGGAGGATGGTCTGACACTGGGATGCTGTACTTGGCTAGAAACCTTTGACAGACAATGAGGAATAAGCCGGCGCATGGTCTTGTTGGAATAATTTGCCGTGCGGATTTCTTAATCAATTCTTACAGTCTCAGCAAGTGCAAGAATACTTAATCGGCAGTCATATTGAAACATATTATCTAATTTTTGGATATTGTCATCCGTTTTTGACGTGGGAGGGTGACCCGAGCGTGAATCATCTTCAATGTCTATTCTGCCCCCTTAAAATGCTTAAATCACTCAAAAACACGTTCACGCGACAAATATTTATTACCACACACTTCTTTCAATAAATTACAAGTTTCAGTAGCGTTTTTTAAAAGTTTTGTGTGAAATTGAACAACAATTCGTTGCTCATTTATTATTGTTTCGACGAAACAAAAAAAAAAAAAACCTTTAACGCTAACAAATGCTACGGGTATACGGCTTTGTTTACAGAAGCTCCGCATTCAAAAGAGAAGGCTTCAAGCTAAACCGCTCTTGGTAGCTTGTGTATGGCACCTGCATACTGCTTCTGTAGCACCGTCAGTCTCGTTATTTAATAGCCACATCTCGTAATCTTTAAGGTTGAAAAATTATTTTTCAATATGGTTCTGATGGTCAAACAATCAATTTTATAGTTGTTTCCCCAGTCTCATAGGTTATAACCTCGGATGTGATGTACGAGATATGGATAAAAAATAACGAGACTGCAGATGAAGTACGCATGCGTCAAACAACATCTGCTGAGCGTGAAGCCTTCTCTTTTGAATGCAGTGTCTCTCGCCTCTGTAAACAAATCTGTATAGCCGTAGCCTTCTTTCGCATTATTTTGTTTGATTGTTTGTTTCGCCAGAAAAATGATAAATGAGCAACAAATTGTTGTGAAATTTCACATGAAACTTGAAAAAACCGATACTGAAATTTATTATTTTTTGAAAGAAGCGTATGACAACGAATGTTTATCTGGTGCATGCGTTTTTAAGCGTTTTTAAGAGTAAAAGAATTTTCTAGAAGTCCGAGAAGACGTTGAAGATGATTCCTGCTCGTGTCACCCTTCCGAGTCAAAAATGGTTGACAATATCGAAAAAATTGGTAATCTGGTTCGATCTGACAGTCGGGGAAATATTCGTGCGATTGCCGAGACTGTAGAAATCGATGAAAAATCCTTACGGCAAATTTTCCCTCCAAGACAACGCGCTGGCTCTTTCCACATTGTTTGTAAAGAGGTTTTTGGCCAAGTACAGCAACCCAATGTTACACCATCCACCTTATTCGCCGGATCTTCAGCCATGCGAGTGCTATCTGTTACCTAAGGTGAAATCTACATAGAAAGGAACAAGTTTTGAGCTGTTGAAACTATGAAAGTGAAAGCGACACGCGTCCTGAAGGAGCTAATCGAAAAAGACTTGCAGCACTGTTTCGAATAATGGAAGATTCGTATGGAGTGTTGTAGGGATAGAGGTACAGGGTGTATTGAAGGTGATAAAAAGTAAATATACATGACATAAAAATAAAATTCTTTACAGCGTCAATCTCGTTATCTAATAGCCACACTTTGTACGCATTAAGTGGCTATATTTTTCCTCGAGAAGAACATCTATTAATCTATAGGTAGTAA
>BMAW01108923.1:0-18340 GCA_019974015.1 Nephila pilipes | reverse complement strand
TATTTCACTACAACTTCCTGAAATAAAAAATGTTATTTTGTCGAAAAGAAAAACACTTACCAGACACAAACGTTTTAATTGTATCTCCCTCCAGCTCGTCTGTGAAGTCACCGAGGAAATTTCCGAGAGGAGGGTCGTTTCTACCATTACTGGCATAAACGAGGCTGTCAGTGTCGTGATATAACACGTCTCTACCCAGTTTATCCATTTCATGGTAGAGTTTAAGTCTGGCCCAGGCGGTCGTAAACGTTGCTATAAAAATGTTAGTGGAGGCATCCTGTTCCACAAATTTGTCTGAGACTTGTCATTCAATTGCAGCCACCTCTTCCGAAGGCAGAAAAATATCTTTGATCTGTAAGAATTCGTTTAAAAAATTAGATGCTATCATATTATAAATATAAACGTTATTTTAATTTAAATTAAAATGAACTTACGTTTTTTGTAGGATCACTCAAATATCGGTTGAAATCCGGTACACTGTTAACGTATGACAATTTTGTTTTATTCAAATTCATTCCCCACCTGTGCAAATAGAAAATAGGTTTAAACAAATTTTCTCTCACTTAAACATTAGAATAATTTTAAATGTAAAAAAAAAGAGTTATACCTTCCCCAAAAACTATTGAGGGCCAATTTTGCTACTTGTCTCCTCCCTGGATTTTTTGCAATCTGCAAAGGATTTAATTTGATACCTTCCTTTCTCTCGTATTCACTGATGTATTCTTGTTTCTCCTCGTCTGACGAGCATTCTCTTGGCCATCCATTACTTTCTTGTTTTATTTTTAAAAACAAGTCAATATATGAACGGAAGAGAATGTCAGACGATTTTGAAAAATGATACACTTCGTGAATCTGAAATTAAAAAAAAAAAAAAAAATAGTGTCAAAGGAATAAAGTCATTGAATAATAAAATATGATTTCAATTTTTTTCATGACTTACTTGAGAGATGTGGTATCCTTTTTTCTTTGCCAGTTTAAGTTCTTCCGAAACCCAAGTGCCAATAAGGGCTCTTTCGGCATCGGAATGTTGACATGCACTTTGCTGTTTTTCGTCAGCACATGTCCGACACAGAGGAAACATCAACTTGTTTTGGGATCGGTAGGGAAGTACCGGTAGATACAGATCCGTAGGTGGAATCGCTTTACATTTAATGATTCCAAAGTAATTATCCACGTCTTGAAACCCTTCGGTAATTACTTCAGGGTGTCCGACGGGATACTGGCAGTACTTATTTACCTTTAAAAAATTAAGAAAAATATAACTATGCATATCAAAAGAATTCTATTCAGAGAATGTATAAAGAGAAAAAAAAACTTACCCATGGATAAAGGGAGGTAAAATCCACGTATTTAATATTCCCTTCGTGAAGCAATTTTAACACGTTGGTACGTCCTCCAAAGAAAGAATCTCTTGGGATCAAACGATCCTGAATGGTGTGTGCCCTCAGGAAAGCTTGAAGCTTAGAATCTTCCTTTTTAAGACAAAGGAACTCGTGCTCCCACATTTCCACCACGTTATATCCAAGGGACCTCAGATTTTCACAATTCTCCTCGGTGCGACGCCGTATGGTGCTCATAGTGCACTGTTTCAACGGATGCAAGGTGTCTCCGTCGAAGCATACAGTACATCCATGGAAGAAACAGCCCTAAAAATAAACTTCCTATTAAAAAACTGCTAGGGTATACAATCAAAATATTTTCTGTACATAATTTGATATTTACCTGATACTGATAAACTGTTTTATTTTCTTCACAGTATCCATCTAAATAATTTCCTCCAATTTTCCTTTCACCTTTTCCGTTCAAACTGTGAAGTATTTTCAGTTTTTCGGTGAAGGATATGTAATCCAACCACCGAATCACATCAGGGCTGAATTGCTTTCCATGACTGTAGCCGTGTACCAGAACCATGGCGATAGAATTGTCCTGAATATGTCCACTCCGATAGGTTGCCATGCAGGCCGATGCAATGGTTACGTATCTGACAAAAGAACATGTATATTAAATGACCGAAATCACACATATAAGGTCAAAAAATTTTACGAGGGGAAAAAAATTACGTACTGAAATGGATCTACATTTGCAATTTCCATAAATTGTTCTCGAAATACCATACATCAGCGGCGGAGAATATCAACATCAGAACTAAAAGAGAAGAAAAATATGTACATACTATTTTTTGTAAAATGCACATTCTCTATTTAAAAAAAATGTTTACGTACTGACAATAGGAGAGCATTTCCGTTTTGAAATCAAAAACATCCTCTCGGTGTTGTTCATGCCAAGACATGAATTCACGGCGACAGGCAGATGACATGGAATCAGGACAATAAAACGATTGATCTGGCAAGTTCCCAATGTAATTTTGGTTTTCACGAATATTAAAAAGATGGGGAAAATACCCCTTCTTTAATTCCGTGAGACCAAAACAGCTTGGCAGTTTTGACAGAGCCATCGGAAGAAAGTTTAAGGAATCGATCACTCTGATGTTTAATGACGGCTGTCGAATGGACATCAGTTTCGACCCATTCGGTATCACTTTCGGCGTTATGCCCTGTTTTAGCAACCAAGCTAATAAAAATTGCCCGTCAAATCTGAAAAATAAAATGTTTGTTAGACACAACACTCTCAATTTTTCTCCATAACTATAAAATCAAAATATAAAAACTAACCCTTTCATGTTGTGCGCAACGGCAGTGAATCCCTTGTGACGTGGAGAAAACAACCACTCGCAAAAGTCCTGGCAGGCCGTGTATCCAGAGAACACTTTTTCTTCGCCGTTAGCATATTGTGCCAACGCGAAATTTACAAAGTGCTCACCTGAAGACTGGTCCGTCTCGAAATAAAAAAAAATGATGTTATCATTTTGTTTTTGAGGTGTCAGGTGGGGTAAATGGCACAGATGGTCAGTAAAATGAACAAACTTTCTGCAAGACGGACACTTGGTGGTGCCACACTGATGCAGGTGTTTCGGACAATCACGTCGTCTTATCACCTTACAACAGTCTGTACATTGGTATACCTGATAGGAAAATAATTCGTTAATGCATTCTATTCACAGAAAATCGTAATAGTATGATAAAAGAGATAATAGAACTTACTCGATCGCAAATCGATAATTCTTGATTACCCTCCGTAGCTTTATGCATTTTAAAACATTCGTCCGAATTGCACAGTCTGTCACAATCCTGACACCGTTGCATTTTCCCAGGCGTACAGTCCGTTCGCAAACAAATAAAGCATGCATTTGGGCATCGATGCTCATCTAAGTTTTGATAAGGTTCATCGCAGGTCTCACAATAAAATTTTGAGCCATAAAAACCTTTCAAAGACTTGATGACGTCGTAATGCCCATCGTGCAGCCATAAATTGATGCGTCGGGGTCTGCATTGGCCTTTGTAAGACACCTATAAATATACAAACAAAAATGAGACGTGTGTGACAGTTTTTACAATCATGCATTACACAAAACAAAAAAAAATTACCTGATTCAAATTTTCAGACGATATTACCACTATTTGCACATTTAAGTGGTTTTCGAAAACTGTTATATCTCGGAATGTGCACGGTCCCATAAGAACACCTGCAGAGTGATGCAGATCAGTTGCCCTTTTCAGTAAGGCTGGTCGCCTGCGATCTCTCAGGGTTTCTATGGCTTTTTTGTCATTTTCCAAGTGTGCTAATGCAAACACAATCGCCTTGGCACAACACATCCAGTCTTCGGTTATGGGAATCGCTAATATCGATCGTTTGGTGAGGCGATCTAAATTGACACTCGATACCTTACGGTTTCCGCCAGCTCCTACAAGTCGTCTCATAGTTACGACATCCACCGTAAACCCGTTGTCCAACTGGATCGTATCATTGGACTGCAACACTTTCATTACAGCAGAAAGTACTTTTTCTGCCGTTAGAGAAGATACAGGCATAAGGGTAGTTGATATCGGCCTATCTAAGCCCTCTGCCTGAATACAAAATCGGATTAGATCAGTAGCATTCAGGTTTACGGTTGTTCTCGCTATCAAAAGCTCGAACAGTCTTCGAACGGTGTCAACAACCGTAGATAGCATGATTCCTCTTAAATCATGAGGAATTCTGTCTTTTTCGATTCGGGCCCGAAAAATTATTTCTTCGGCCTAAAATCGATTGTTACGGCGTCTCCATCTTTCTTCTAAAATTATAGCATCCTCCAACTGTAAAAAAAAAAGTGTCGATTAAAATAAAATAACACACATTAACAAAAAAAAAATGCACTGTATTCGCAAGAGCTACAAAGAAATTATACATAATCGAAACTAAGATTTTAAAAAAATATAGGTTAAAAATAATACCTCCATTCCATTACCAAACTGAGAAGGTAGATTCTCAAAAAAAGGAGATGCTTCCAAGAAATCCTGACTGCATTCAGTAATAATCTTAAATAACAGTACAAAAAAAAATTAAGCAAGAACTCATAAATTTTACTCAAAAAAGTTTTCAATAATATATTCACTTACTTCATCGTCGCTGTCAAACGGCATATCTTCATCTTCAAACAGAATCTATGTAAAAGAATACAATTCCAGTTAGTAAAAGCACATATTGATTTTCAATTGTGACATAAATAAACAGAACGTTCTAACGCATTATTCTACAATCGAATTATTGATAAAGTCCTTATAATAAAAAACAAATAATAAAATATATTAAGATACACTTATTTTCAAAAAGTATTATTTCAAAATAATACGAATGATTAAACTATGAACATATACTAATATAATTTTTTAAATTAACTAAATATGTTAAGTAAAAGGAACTTACTTCGCTAATAGTTCTCTTAGTTGGTTCCATTTCGAACAAAATTTCGTTGCTAAATCGGCAGAAACTAAAATCGTCAAAAAATAAACTCAAATGGTAAACTCACTTGTGGCGGTCGCGAAACGGCAGCGCAGATTCGAACCCTGGACCAAGGGGTCCGAAGTTGACGGGCCTACCAATCAGGCCGAAAAGATATCTCCTCGGGCTGGTTGAGTAAAGCCTTTTAATCAGTGGCGCTGTTGTAGAATCATCCGTATCATCACGCTGCGATGATACTGGAGGGGGAGTGTGTAGCGACTTCCTTCTACAACAGCGCCACTGATTAAAAGGCCTTACTCAACCAGCCCGAGGAGATATCTTTTCGGCTTGATTGGTAGGCCCGTCAACTTCGGACCCCTTGGTCCAGGGTTCGAATCAACGCTGCCGCTTCTGATCTGACTCCAGATCAGAAGGTTGCGTGTTCAAATCACGTCCGGGTCACCACTTGTGGCGGTCGCGAAACGGCAGCGTAGATTCGAACCCTGGTCCAAGGGATCCGAAGGCGACGGGCCTACCAACCAGGCCGGAAATATATCCCATCGGGCTGGTTGAGTAAGGCCTTTTAATCAGTGGCGCTGATGTAGAAGGAAGTCGCTACAAGTTAGCAAGAATAAAATCGTAAATAAAAAGGGTTTGAAAGTGCAGACCCTTATATTTAAGAAATTGGGTGATGTCATATTATTAATCAGCCAATCAAAGTTTTTTTGTAAAAGTAACTACGTCATTTTCAACCAATCATAGTTTATTTGTTAATCACAGATCTCAACCTCGTTTATCCGTGATTCGAAATCATATCAGAACTTTCCAGAAATAAGTTTAGTATTTCTCAGAAAACTCTTTCCAAGAATTAATAGATATCTCCCCCTCATTGTGATAAGATATTTTATCAGAACTTTCCAAACATTTTAGTTAACATAAAAGTCCAGAAAATTCTTCTACCGTGATTAAGTAAATCTACCCCTTCTATCAGTGATTAAATATTTTACCAGAACATTCTCACAGTTAAACCAACATAACCCTTGGAAATCCCGATTCCACAAATCAGTAAACTTTCTTTGTACACAGTGATAAGGTATTTCACCAGAACGATCCCACAGTAAAAATCAACATAACCCTCAGAAATGAAATCCTTCTTTAACAATATACACTAGATAAGGGGGCACAGGCTATCGGCACCGCATTTATCGGTACGCAGATGTTTCCTAGAATTTCGAAGCAAATACAATCAAGAAAATGAGATAAGAAACGTAGAAACTCTAAATTAAAATGTTTTCAAATATCAACAGTATATTTTCGTTAAACTTACTGGTAATTATTTCATAATTTAAGGTATTTTTGTTTATTTAATTCGATCTAAATTTATTCAGTTAATTCATTTAACTAAAACGAAATATTAAAAAAAGAATGCATATAAAAATTAACTTGTTGAATGCTAAACAAGTTTGTTAGAAGTGAGTTTTAGAAAAAGCTAAATATGTGTGCCTTAAAAGAAAAATAATTCAAAAAATAATCATTAAATAATTATTACAGTAAAAAAAATTGTAGTAAAATCATTTAAACATTGAATATCTTACATTAAATAAGATTGTGTTAGTATTCAAAGAATTCTATTCATTGGATTAAAAAAAAAATAAATTCAGTTACTGTTTATATAAAAGTTTGTTTCTTATAGTATATCCGTTAGAATTTTCGTAGAATGTTTATTAATAATGTTTGAGCAAGAAGGTAAAATTCAAAAACGGTGTTTTAAAAAAAGTTTTCTTTTCAATTGTAAAAATAATAATCATTTCGTTAGGATACAATGTACGCACGTATAAAAGTTTTTAAACTTCACCTAGTTAATATTTAATCAAGTATAAATAATTTTATAAACATTCAAGTGCTTGTATACATGCAAAATAAATATGATCGTAAAACAGAATAAGGGAGGAAAAATTCATTCAGTTTATTCAAAAGGAAAAAAAAAGTGGATAAAATAATAATATCCAATTCATCAAACTTATGCGAAGAAATCAAAAAAAAAATCTTCCAATTAATTCAGATTAAAACATATTCATTCAAAAAGAGAAAAAAAAGTACATTAAATAATAATATCCAACAACTTCGCGCGTAAAAGAGAATCATTTATTCAAAATACATTCCTTCTAACTCATGTGACAATTTTTTTAATTTATCTTCAGTAAAAATACTTTTAATGTATCGATTAAAAAAATACTTTTAATGTATCGATTAAAAAAATACTTTTAATTCATTTATTCCAATTATATTCATTTACCTAGAATAGCACTTGTCTACCAACACAACGAGCTTATCGCTCCATAAATAACAATCTCAAAGATAACGGGGTGGGGGCCCTTATTAATACAGTAGATACACATGATAACCTTATCAGTATATCCAGCCCAACGCGGCAAGGGGGCGGGGGGAGTATGACGTCACTTCCGCCCCGTGTAGACGGGGGCTTACTACTGTCAAACATATGTACTAAAATTTTTCAAAGGGATTTTCTAAATTAAATTGGTAATCAAAATTCTTTCCTGTACATTCCCGCGCTGATCTCCTTATGAAAATATACCAATCCTCTTTATTTAAGAACTTCAGACATTGAATGACTGCATATTTTGTATTTTTGGAAAATAGTTAATATTACATGACTCTACACATAGAGTGAAATACAGACTCAAGGAAACGCATTCGTCTGGACGTGCTAATTTGGCGCTTTTTCGTCTTATTCCTCATCATACACAACTGTGGACGAAAAGTGGATACACTTTAGAGATAAAGCAGAAGTGAAAATTGGGTGTTTGAAGGTGGACGGGCTTCGAAGAAAGCAAAGATGGTGAAATCGGCTGGCAAGATAATGGCCATACTTTTTTGGTGATGTACATGGATTCAACAACATGATGTTATAATTTTAATTTTGAAATAAATTCCAAATTTCTTCGTGGTTTTAACTCGTGGAGTTAATCCATAAAAATTTCCATATATATATATATGGAAAATGTTATATATATATATATATACATCAAACAGTACAAAGGGTCAATGAAAGAAATTCATTAAAAGTAGTATAGAAGAGTATTGAAGTAAGATCTGTTTATAGAGGAGAACATTATTTTTTAATGAAAGAGGAGAGTTTTTTCCAATGATTCAAATGCACAAGTGTATTTTGTTCCAAAATTTTTTTCTTTCAGGAATTTGATATGTTGTTTGTATGTGAGTTTTGAGTCAAACTGTCATAGGTAGCGTACTACCGTCAATCCCCTCTTCGAAAAGGTTTAAATTAATGTTGGGGTTTATTGCACCAAATTTTTCGAATATTGTTGCTTGTGTTTTATTGACGTTGATAGCTGTCTTCCAGTCCGCTAACCAAAGTTCTGAGATGTTGAGATATTTTTGGAGAGCTTTGATGGTATATTTTAAGTTGGCTTCCTGTGCTAACACAGCAGAGTCATCAAAAAAAAAAAAAAAAAAAACACGGACTGTGGCGTGCTGTGGAAAATCCGAGGTGAATATATTGTATAAAAAAAGGACTCAAAATTGACACCTGAGCGCTTCCAGCAGCCATTGTACCATTATTTGAGCAACTGTTTTTAATTTTAACTTTGAATGATTTGTCATGGAGAAAACTATTAATAATTTCGATAAGGTAGAATGGAAATTTGAATTTTTATCATTTTCCATCATGCCACATTCTGCCGAATGCTCTTTTTACATACAGGAAATGGGTGAAGCCTTCATTGATTATGTTGGTAACTCTGGTCAATTGGTGTATAGTAGAATGGCCCACGCGGAATCCACACTGTTCCTGGGGGATGCAATTTACAATGTTACTATGGATTTCAATATCGTTGAGTAAGATTTTTTCATAAATCTTTGCAGTAGAGCTTAGTAGATTGATTGGACGATAGTTTTGTGTGAATTTATGTTCTTGATTTGGCTTCGGGATTATCAGTAAAGTAGCTTCTTTCCATTTTTTTGGGATGTATTTTGCCATGAGACATTTGCTTATTATTTTAGTCAGGTTTGTGATTGCTTTGTCAGGAAGATATTTAAGGGCAATATTTGGAATAGTATCTGGGCCGGGGGCTTCCGCTTCTGAAAGCTTCCATTTTCTCAATATCAGAATAAGCCATTCCTCTCGGGCCACTGAGGGGTGGAAAGTTGTAGGCTTATGGAGAGACAATTCTGTTCAGATTAAACAAAGAGTTATCCTCGGGGCTGAGATTTTCAAGTAGAATTTTACATTTTCTATTTTTATGCTCGTTTATAAGATTGTGAATTTGTCTAATTAGAGAGTTTACTTCCCTTTTTGTAGGGAGGCTAGCGGGTTTGATTCCAGAGTCTTCTGAATCTATTTTTAGTTTTGATTAGATTTCTGATATTACGTAGGAGTCTGAGGAGGGGGATGTTGATCACTCTGGTTGTGGATGAACAATTTAATGCATGGGTTATTTTGGCGTTGTTATGTTTGATAGCATCGTCAGTTTTATCGAGATCAATTTTGGGATTTCCAGGCATAATTTGATAAATAATTTCTTGAAATTTGAGCCAATTTGTGGTTTTATGAATTCTTAGATCGGGGGGGGGGGGGGATATTGTTTAAAAGAAGATCAATGTTGATAGGATTGTGATCGCTACTTAGTTCATTTATGCTGGAGATGTCAGAGTGTATTAGATTTTTTGTTACGGTAAAATCAAAGATGGAGTTTGTCATTCTCTGTGCGGGAAGTGCGTTGGTTGATCTGGAGCAAAGATGTCTAGAGCTGAAGCAGCCGCCCAATTGCAAATTACAGTGCCATTTCTATTTGCTCTTCTCGGGTTCCAGCAGGGATGTTTAGCATTAAAGTCTCCAAAAATTAGAACTTTATGGTTTGGGACGAGGAGGGAATTGAGGTCGGTGGTGTTAATGGTTCCGTGTGGAGGTCTGTATATACTAGAGGTACTGATTTAAGAGCCTTTGTTTCAGCAGATGTTTATAGTGTGGTTTTCGAAGGTTTGAGTATTGATAATAATTGGATTATGTTTAATGGAATTACTAATAAACCGAGCAGTGTCGCCTCCCCTATGGGTAAGGAGGTCACTTCTACGGCAGGTGTCATTTGGAATTTTGATAGTGTCAGAGGGGCGAAGGTGTGTTTCTTGGATACCAATGATATCCGGATCGTGTTAGGGTTTTGAATGTTTCAGTTCATCTATGTGTCTTTTGAGTCCATTTGCATTCCAGCTGTAGATGCGAATAGAAGGGTTATTGAAGTTTGGTGTAGGTGGCATTATTAATCAGCTGGTCTTGAATATTTTGGAGCATGGTCCCAATTTAGTTTAGTAGTTGATTCATAGTATTAACGAGTGGAGAGACTGAAGTGTTGTTGATTTTTACAGATTGTTGTGGTACAATTTGAGGTCGAGGAGCATTTTTGGTTTGTAATTGCTACTTCCTTTCTTCTCAAACGTTTGTTGGTAAGGGTTTTGAAGTTTTATGTTTAGCGGATTTTTAGCACATCGAGAGAAGTTGGCGGGGTATGGACTTCTGCAGAGTGCGCACTTATCAGGATTTTGCATTGTTTTGGTGCAATCTCGAGTGATGTGGCTGCCAACACATTTGAGGCACTTAGGGGTTCCGTTGCAGAACCAGCTGTGGTGGTAGAATTGTTGGCAGCGATAACACTGCGCATGCATTGTATTCTTTTTTGAAGCCTGAACTTTGACTTTAAGGTATCCGATGTTGGAGATGTAGAATATGATTTGGGTTTCTTCCGATTTTTTCAAAACAACCAAGAAAAGTGAAATATTTGTGTTATTTATTTATTTATTTGTTTGTTTGTTTTTGAGGACTGATTCGTTTTCGGGTTTGAATCCAAAATGTTTCACTTCATGGATTATTTTATTAGTGTTGTAGTTCGCAGGTAAACCGCGTAATACAACTTTCAATATTTTTTAATGAGTCATTTTGAAAGATCTTGTATTATTCTGTGTTGGTTGGATGCTTGCGGGAAAACTTTAAGCTTCCCGTCAACGAATCTGCCAAGCACCTTTGTGCCGATTTTTTCGCTGAGTTCTTTGAGAAGCTCATTTTTTTTTTTTTTCTGTTCACAACAGTGAATCTATTATTATCATCCGATTCGGTATCGCGAGTAGGAATTTTATCCAAATTTGCTGGAGTTGTCCATGGAGTGGCGTTGTTAGCAACAGAATATATTTCATTTTCCTCTCCGGAAGAAGTGGGAACGGAGTTCATTGTTTCAGAGTCGGAATTATTTAACTGCTTAGACTTTTTTTTGTCTCACTTTTGTCAGGAGTGTGTGATGCCACAAGTTCCTTTTATTTTATTTTTTTAACTTTTTAATTTGATTTACTCAGTGGTGGTAGAGGGAGTGTGCTAGTAGGCTTTTTCATAACATTCTCTTGGATCTGCTGTAATTAGTATTTAAGTTCATCATTTAGAAGTTTACTCGACTTCCTCGCACATCTAAAGATGATGTGTTATGTCCCGCTAATTAGCTTTACGTCTCGGGCACTTGAGTTTTGTCTAGAGTGGTTGTATTGTTCGAGGTGATCTCAGTACGTTTCACAAGATTTGGAATCGGTTAAAAATTCTACTATATGAAGAGCTTCCTCTATGTTTAAATGACACAGATCGATAACAATAAGTTCACTTATGTTACCTCTGTGTATATTGCAGTATCCATGTCAAATCCAGTGGGAGATCCGGGTTCGTAATTAAAGTTGAAAAGTCAACACGTGCGAGCACGTGAGTAGAACAAAGTTTTCTTTTCTACTAGAGTAGAAAAATAAAATTCCAATAGCCACCGAAGAAGGGAGAAAATCCCGCTGCTGAAGATCAGCGCACGGGAAATTTATTCAGAGTCCATCGAAATGTTATCATAAACGTATCAAGCAAGAACCATCTATTCTTCAAGAGCGTTCAATGAAAAAAGTATCAAGCAAGGAGCATCAACCTCTCACATCATGAATCAAAAAGGAATATATATATATATATATATATATATATATATATATTGGGTTGGCAACTAAGTAATTGCGGATTTTTTTTAGAAAATCAAAGACAATTTTTTCATGGAACTAAATAACTTTATTCTGTAATGTATTGCCCTTTTTGATCAATGACCTTTTGCCATTTTTCAGGCAGCATCATAATCCCACGTTCATAAAACTTCTGGTTTTTATTAGCAAATAACTGAATCAGGTACGATTTGACATCATCATCATTATTGAAATTTTTACCATTCAAGGAGTTTTGTAAAGATCGAAATAAAAAGTAGTCATATGGTGCAAGATCAGGACTATATGGTGGATGTGGCAAAACATCCCAACCAAGCTCCAATAATTTTTGCCGAGTGACCAAAAATGTGTGTGGCCTTGCATTGTCATGATGGAATACAACACCTTTTCGATTTGTCAATTCGAGCCACTATTTTTCAACTCCATTGTTTAATTTCGTTAGTTGTTCAATGTAGACATCAGAATTGATCGTTCGGTTGGGTGGTAAGAGTTCAAAGTTGACAATTCCTTTGTAATCCCACCAAACTGATAACAAAACCTTCTTTTGATGAATATCAGCTTTTGATGTTGTTTGAGTGAGTTCACCTGGCCTGCTCCACGATCTTTTCCGCTTGATATTGTTGTAAACAACCAATTTTTCATCGCCAATTATCAGTCGTTTTAAAAATGGATCATTTTCATTACGTTTCTTTAGCAAATCGCAGCTGTTAATGCGTTGCATTAAATGCGTTTCTTTCAGTTCGTGAGGAACCCATATATCGAGTTTTGAACATAGCCAAGTTGTTTTAAGTGACTTTCAATGCATGTATGTGATACATGAAGCTTCTCTGCCATCTCACGTGTTGTACTGTGACGATCCGAATCGATTATTGCTTTGATTTGGGCTTCATCAACTTCAACTGGACGACCAGAGCGTTTTTCATCTTGGAGTGAAAAATCACCAGAACGAAATTTGGCAAACCAATTTTGACACTGCCGTTCTTTTAAGGCTTCGTCACCATAAGCATCACATAACTTTTTATGAGCTTGCGATGCGTTTTTCCCTTTGCGGAAATAAAAAAGCAAAATATGACGAAAATGTTCCTTTTGATTTTCCATTCTTCAACGAAGGCTAAGCGAAAACTACGCAACCGATCAAAAAACTTTTTTTACTGATTGACAGCTGAATTGCCAACTATCAAATAACAAAATGTGTTTTACATTTGTACTACGTCTGCAAACCTAAAAATTCAACTGAAGCCATCTATGAGTGAAATCCGCAATTACTTAGTTGCCAACCCAATATATATATATATATATATATATATATATATATATATATATATATATATATATATATATATATATATATATATATATATATATATATAATCTGATTCTTGAATAAACTTAATAATTTAAAAAAGTAACATTGCATTCCTAATTAATCAGTAAAATAGCAAGATTAGAAGTATTTTAGATGAATCGGTCAACTTTTCTAGACAAATGATGCGTTAATATGGAAAAATTTTTTTGAATGGCTTTGAATTAATATGCCATTTCTCTGTCTCGTGATAATTGGTGTTAAGGGAGAAATATTAATAAAATTCAAAGCTTCTATATGATACTGAGTAAAAAGTCAACCGGACTTCCACTCGCACTATATGATTGTTCAATAGGAAGAAAGTTTCGGGAGTTTTTACTTTAAGGCAGTTTTCAGCTAATGTTAAAGAATAAGGCTCAAAGTTCGAACATATTTTCAGGCCGAAGAAATGCTTCAATACTAATATAAATTAATATGGATATAACAATTATAATTATCTATTAATTAGCGTTCTTAGAATTTTGATTTTTTTAAAATATATATGTATATAATTTTTGCCTTTATGTAAAATGGATTTTCAATTTGCTATGTTAAAGTATAGGAGACGAAATGTTTTAACACATTCCTACATGAAAAAATTTATTGATTCAAATAGAATCGAATCAGTTAGGCGCATACACTTCTCTCTATCGAATAGCGTGGCCAGAATATAGCTTCATGTCGTTCTTAATAAATTTTTTAAGGTTTCAATTGAATTTTTATTAATTATTGACCAACTTCCGACTATCTGCAACAGATAGCGCCAGCTTATTTTTCTCTGTTGACCATATTCTTGGCAAGGAATGCTTATTCTTGGCGAGCATTTACATTTACTTTCTGAAATAAAATTATATTAACTTATACATCGTGACAAATGGTAAATAATGAAAAAAGCTTTATGATTCACAGAAGTGTGCGCGATGCTTATGAGCTAATTACTAATATAAACTCTCCGGTTTGGAAATATTTTGTGTGTGTTCTAAATTAGTCATGCAGATCCAAGTGAAATCAAGCGAAAGTCCATTACTAAATTATTTTTATTACTGTCATAGATGATTTTTGCTAATATTCTCAACACAAATTGCTATTATTCTCAGCACATTCCCACTGCTCTTTCAAGTATAAATGGAAATTGACTTATATTCTCATTTTCTTAGTGAGAGAGGTGAACGAATTTAATTTTATTTCAAAAACGAATTGATGCTAGTTACAAAGTTAAGAAATAATTGATTATTGCCCTGTAGTTTTAAATTTAAATAATTGAGTAATTTCAACTAAAAATGCCGAATAAAATAGTCAGTTGCCGTCACATAATAGGGTTCTTTCAACAGGTAGTTTATTTTTCTGTTCCAAAAAATAGAAACCGCCTTTTCCATTTTCCGAAATATTCTCACAACATACCCTCTAGAAAGCCAAGGGCATTTCACAATGAAAATCAAGATAACCGTATTCCAAGTTTATCGAAGTGAGCTCTAACCGTGAGTTTTATCGAAAATATGATTATTTAAGAAACAGTTGTGGAGAAAAAAAAATCAAAACTTTATTTTATTTACACAAACTATTGCTATATACTTGAGTGTAGCAACAAGAACAAAAAAAAAAAAAAAAGCGAAAAGAACTTCTCCCCCCCCTTCTATTCTGAAAAAAGACATACAATAGATATTAGATAAAAATAATAGTTAAAAATAAAGAAATTACCTTTTGCATGTTAAACAGTATTATCATTCTATTCTTATAGCTGTTACAGAAGCGATGTATAAAAATATCATTTTGTATATTTATCAATTAATTGCACAAACAATGACCTTATTTTCATTGCCAAGCCCTCCATTTATTGACCTTAGACAACGCAGTTTCATTCATCAAACTATTTTCACCAATATAAATGAAATGACTATTGATAATATTTTTTTGGTAGCTTAGAGGTTTTTAATACATATAACTTAAAAAGCTACAGTTTATCATTTAATATGAAAATGGGAGACCGAGAAGAGGTTTTTTTCTTGGCTTTATTGTAGAGTATAATCATTGTCGGCTGATTTTTTATTTGAGGAATAGACCTACAAAATTTCTTCAATTATATCTTTGTTTTCTTCAATTATATCTTTGTTTTCTTCAATTATATCTTTGTTTTCTTCAATTATATCTTTGTTTTCTTCAATTATATCTCTGTTTTATTCAATTATATCTTTGTATGTAGACCGTGGGGTGATGAGATTGTTCATCCCGAATCTACGATGGTTTGCTCTTACGCAAAGGGCTGGTTGTCTAGGGGGGGGTATTCCATTACCGGACTCTATTATGATTCCGTAGGAATTCAATGATGAGATTCAACTTGTTTTACTTTATTTAATATTTGGAGAGATGAAGATATTTACACTTTGAACTATGTACAGGTTGTCACTATTAGGAGTAAACAGTTCTTCCGAGACGGATAGATGGCAATTTAATTAATCTTATCCCATAGCGGCGATGGGTACTGGAACGCTCTCGGGCATTTGAAAATTAATTGTTTAAGAATTACCTGGAAAATCCTATATATATATATATTCAGTTTCCCAATAGATTCTTAGTGAGATTGCGGTTAAAACTCCGGAAAGGTTCAGTTCTCCTCTCCTTCTAAGAATTCTCCTTAGTTCTCCTAATCTAAGTTTAAAATGACCAGATTTGCGTCTGGTTATTTGAAACACTCCTTTTGACGAAGGTATGTCTTCTCTCAAGGAGCTTGGCTCATTCTCCAAACTATCAAAGCTCAAATGTCTCTTTGCTTAAAGATTTCAAGCCAACGCATCCCTTGTAAACTTCCACGCACTGTGTCCTACATGGTACCAATAAGTGTTAAATGAAAGCAGATTTACTACATTAGTTACCTCGAAATATGTGGTCAATCTGTTTCGGCCCCTTTAAGATCATTTATTAACTTTACCCACAGACTATGTAGGACATATTTCGAAAGGCCAACCCCCCGCTCGGCACATGGTGCACGACGGGTTATTATGTAGGACAATAATATCTTCTTAGGATTTCAAAGGACTCATCATTGTCAAATCTAGAGATGGTTGTACTGGAGGGTTCTGCTACAATAGTAGCATTCACTTCTCTTGCATACCAACAATGGGGGCTTGGTCCCCTTGAAAGGAAGGTATTTAAAGATCCATTAAAAGGGGTTGATAGGAGATGGTACAGAAGTATCATTTGAAATGCCAGATGTTAGGAAGGGGAAGAAGATAGAAATAATTGTTACCAGGCTGAGAGAAAAATAAAATTTCATTTTTCTTTGAAAATTTTCTTTCGTTTAAGACTATTTCCAAATTATAGAAGTCCAATTGGATGATATTTTCAAAGAGGTATGATAATTAATGGTAAACTAGTAAAGATCTAAAATATAGCTTCTTGGAAACCGGAATTATTTCTCTTTCATATGGATTCTAAAAATTTTTAGTTACCATTAAAATTCTTAGCTTTCCACCTTAAAAGTATTATTGAAATTGAAAACTGAGAATTTCAAGTTGTTGAGCATATATTTGTATCACTAGGTAAATATTATTCAATGTATATACTTTAAAAATGTAACTATACATATTAGCCAAACGATATATTTAGAGTGCAATCGTATTTTACTGTTATTTAAGAGTAAGTGAATGATATATCTGATTTTATCAAACTTATGATTTCTTACTAATTTATGTTTATAAGTATGTTGACGAATCTTTCCTTAAATGAGTGTGTGTGAAGAAGTTGGTGAGAGAGAGAGAGAGAGTGGAAATTGTTTTACAACACAACTTCCTTTATGAAATAATTTTTGTAATTCAAGTATAAATTTGATCACTTTGAAGGAAATTATGCGGTATCTCTAAAATATTCAACTTGTCATAAATTAATACAATTTCTCCTGGTGCTTCACCTTTTTTTTTTCACATTTGATTGATATTTTGTTTTATTTAAAAGCAAAATTAAGGCTATTTTTTACATTAACACAATTTCGTAAGCTAAATTTCTATAGAAGATTAGTTTGTAATAAAAGTTATAATGAAAAATTGCCTAGAAATTTTGATCATTATTTTTATAGTAGAGCAAAATTTTTAAAAATGTACTACATATATATACATATATATATATAAAGAAAGAGCATATATATATATATATATATATATATATATATATATATATATATATATATATATATATATATATATAAGAATTACTTTCTTTGGAATTTGTCTTTATTTGTGCTTCGTTTTCATGTATCAAAATTCCTGAATATTCTACTGTTCTGATTTACAGAACAAAGTTTTCCTTAGTTTCAAATCCTTTGGAAACATTTTGGGAGGCATGCTCTGTCGAATTTGACCTCATAATTTCTATATTTAAAAATAACTTTGGAACGTGTTGTCTCTACTTGTTAGTGATTTCACACAAGTTACGCATTTAAAAATGTTTCATTCAGAACATTGTCAAATTCACATCCAGTTCAATTTCTGGCTGTTTATTCTTCAACGGTTGGTTGTTTTAAAACATTTCATTCATAAAAAATATTTATAATAGTTATTTTGTAATTAATATATACCTACGTTTTTCTTGTGGGGTATTTTTTTGCATGTTATTTAAATACACATCATTTAACGGTAGGTTTGTATAATGTAGATGGTGTTTAGGTATAAAAGTCTGTATTTTTTTACAGGACACAATTCTATTTACTTGATTTTCACATTTTGATTTCGTCTTGTATGGTAACATATCTTTATAGCCTTTGTTTCTTCAAGTATTGGTGTCCTTTGAGGTTGAGAGTACGTATACTTTAGATTGAAGCGTTAAACCAGATAACTCAAAGTGGTGTGCCAATTGAATTCTAAATTAGGTCCCAATCTCATTTAACCTTTGCTTAGATTTATAAAAAGTTCTTTTGTCAACCTTATGTAAAGGAACTCCCAAAACAAAATTAATTTTTTAAAAAATTTCCTTCCACTAATTTTTTTGCAATTGAATAATTATTCTTGCTGAAATGGGCTGTTAGCTACATTTCATCATTTAGCTTAAGTAATATTCTATAATTTTATTGTGTGAAAAATTACTAACGATTATTCATTAAACAGCTTAACCATTCAATTTTTTTTATCTTCTTTGCTTGTATTGTGA
>BMAW01108921.1:0-11588 GCA_019974015.1 Nephila pilipes | reverse complement strand
TTAATGTAGTTATAAGTATTTATATTTCTTATATTTAAAAAAAAGTTCAAGAGAAAAATGACACAAGCACACACACACAAAAGTACTATTTAAATTATACCTGAATCTTTTGCATAATTTTGGAACATCCAAAGAACTGCTCCCCTTCAAAGGTCAACATCGAACTATTTTCCTGAAATGGGATAGAAGAAAAAAAAAAGAATTAATTGAACACTAAGTACATTTATAGTGTTTTAAATAAGGAGTGCATATTTTCTCTCTCAAACAGTTAAACTCATAAACTCTTTTTCCAAAAATATTCCAAGGAAAAATTAATAATTATAATAAACATATATTGATCATCATTTCAATAATTTATGGGGGGGATATTAATCTGAAGATAAGGCTTAAGAGTTTACACCTTCCAAGGCCCTTTAATGCTACCTTTCGAATCAATCCAGATTTTTCAGAATATTTCTTGGCATATTTCATTGATTTTTTAAACTAGTAATCTCTACTTCAGTTTACAACAAAATATTCAAAACTGAAAAATGCATAAATAGAATTAAATCAATTATAATGCTTAATTTACTGTCCACATTATGTTATTTATTAAAATAGTTATTTGTAACCAAGGCTCATGTCAAATCTTAAAAACAATGGGAGAGTAGAAGGTAAAAATGTAAGTTCTATGATTTTGCTAAATAGAGAATTAAACATAAAAATGAGGTTTCTTTTTTTAAATGAAAATATTCATGCAAACACAATTTACAAAATAAAATACTTTTCCCATCACGTAATTTCAGACAAATTTTATTACAGCTTTTAAAACACAAAACAATTAAAACATTGTGCAGCTTAACAAATATATATATATAAAACCATTATATAGCTGCAAACCTAATTGAAACTAACACATATTTACAGCAAAAACAATATATCAATGCAGAATTTTTATCCAACACAAGTACAAAAAAAGGAATTGGATTTATATTATTAAAAAAAGGAACAATTTGAATAAAAAAAGCACAAAACCTAAAACTAACTTTATTTACATATTGTCAAAATACTATATAATAATCAATGCTATAAATTGAAATAAATTTTGGCAAAATTTTAAAACTATATATATATATATATATATATATATATATATATATATATATATATATAAACATTTTTGAAAGAAATGAACCATCAAATTATGATTTCAAAATTGAGAACTGTTTAAATGTTAAGGTAAAATCATCTCTTCCCTTCCCATTTTTTCTTCGAAGATTTTGCTGAAATATGATTTAACACAAAATATTCTTAAGTGTGAAGATTGGGAGAAAATAAATTGTAATCACATGCCAATGAGGCTGTTATATTGTTTATTATAATGAAGTTTGATCTCATGAGTTCCATCAAACTTAGCCCTTAATGTATTTATTACTAGCTGTTATATCTATGTTTAAAATGGTAGTGAATTTAAATTGTGCTTAACTAGCCAGCTATAAGAAAATGCTTTCAGATTTTCTTATAGCTGGCTGTTAAAAAAGAAATCTAGATTTTATAGCTCATTCCTCTTCAACTTAAAGCTTCACATTATTTTCTCGCCATTTTTGACCCTTCCATAGAAAAATAAAGCATTGTCGATAAAACTCACGCCAATCGCTTGACATTCCTATGAGCTAGGCAGAGATGTTAATATATGATCTTGAAAGAAGCATAAACAGACTAATTGCCTATATCCTTAGGATTGGATACATTGGACTCCAGAGAGTTCAGAACGTAAGAGAGTTAAACTGTAGTAAATTACTCAATGCCTAATGGAGAAATCTAAACAAAACTGACAGCCAGAATATAAAACAATGTGCCACTTTGTGATAGAGAGCAGAATATCTCCCAAGGCAAAAGGCAATTATTTAAATTCTTTTCCACTTGGCTTTATGGCAGAGAGGAATGTTACACAATATCCAATTTAAGCATTATTAGTGAAATAATAATAAAGGATAATTTTTAGTATACACAAATTTGGGAGTTGAATATTTAGAGAAATATAAAGAAAAATGCCTGCAGAGCAGAATACATGGTATTTTAAAAGACAGGCAGAGTATAATATGTGGTTTCAGAAGATAGGTGGAGTGGATTTGTAAAATCTAAGGGCTAAACAAGGCAGAGTACAAAACTAAACATAATAGAATGAGTTCTGTGAAGTACATCAATAAGAACTGAATGAAAAATTGAAGGTTATTTAAACTGCCAAGACCATTGGCATAGAATTTTTATTAATTTTAACACCAACTTAATATCTTAAGCTGGCAAAAATAAATAATTCAAAAAAAATTCTTAATTCTCTTAATGACATAACTAATAAAAACAGTAGTTGTTGTGATTTGAAAGTTAATCTCTTTATTGAATATATATATATATATATATATATATTACAATTTATCTAAAGTATCAACACAGCTATTAATAACACGACTCTTAGTTAAAACTGTGAAGCAACCAGTAATACTACAGCTAAAGACATGGCAAAAATAATGCCACAGGTTTAATTTGAATTTCAACATAATATATCTAGTTCTAATGATATAACAGTCTCATGAAAATAAAAGCTTAGAATTTATTTTCAGAAACTGGCAGAGAACAACAATTAGAATACTAAGTAACTGAAATGAATAACTGTTTTAAAAGTATTAAAACCCATTATATGCATGTGTGTTCACCATAAAAAGTAAAAAAAAAAAGTCACACACATGACTCTAATGAATTAGAAGTTTAATTCCTCATTATAATGTTTTTATATTTCAAACTTGAAACCAATATTTTTTTCTATAAAGTTAGTTCTCTTTTGATGCAAAAATTTTAGGAGTAATCTTTTCAGGAAAAAAAAAAAAAAAAGTTTATACACAATAAGATTCATATTAATGATAACGAATAAAAAAAAAAAAAAAAAAACAAAAAAAAAAATTGATTTAAATTAAGATTTTATGATGGTTTAAAAAGTATGTAAAAACTTGAAATGGTAAGGAAACCTTCATAAAATATACACAGCATTCAATTAGTTTAAAGTGCAAGTTATAAATACAGGAAAAGATAAACTTCTGGAGCCTCTACAGAAAGAAACTTACCAATTAGAAAATCAAATGAAATAAAAACTTATTCAAGATTTTTTCCATATAGTAAATTTTTAATAAAAAACCTAACCATTTTCAGAATATCAGCACAGTTAAATTTTGGGTGAAAAAAAAAATACCTTAATAGATTTAGAGAAAATTATAGCACATCCAATATGCAGAAAAATTGAATGAGTATACAAATATAGTGTCTAATTGAAATTAACTTTTCATACAATGAATCTAAAATCAAAGAATTAATCAAATTATTTCTGAATAAATGTTACATTTTTTTTCAAATCACACTGATGACATATTATAATACAACAATAGAGATGCTTAAATTCTATGAAGTATTCTAATAGTAATATATTTATGAAATTGTCAGATTAATGTATCTCTACAATTAAATGTTTAAAGAATAAATAAAAAAAAACTTCAAATATTATCACATTCATATCTAATTAAAAGTCCATTATTTAAACAATATACACAATTATGACATTTGATCATCAGCCAGTCTTTAATCTAGAACATAGTGTCAACCACCCTTACTGCTTCCCAGGGCCATATTAAGAGGAGGTGATTTGTTTGAGGACACACAAAATAAATTCTTAAGTCTTTGAAAAATTCTCTCAGTAGATGAAAAATATCTCACAAGATTCCAAATTGTAATGTAAGCTTTTGCTTGAACACACACAACTTATTTCTAATTTAATATTCCAATTTCATACAGCAGAGAAGGATAGGAATTTTTTGGATAAACATATAAAATTTATTTGCAGACCCAAAAATTTCACACGTACAATATTTCAGTCCAAAAGTTCTAAGTCATTTTTTCAAAATAAAATGCAGTTACAAAATCAGGAAATATAACAAGCAATTTTCTTAAAACAAAAAATAATTAATAAAAACTTTATTGGAAAAAGGTAAAATTAATTTAATTTACTAAACGATATTTTGAAAAAGCAATTAGTTGGAATTTACAACAAATGATATTTTAAAGGGAAAAAAATTAACATTTTTCATCTTTTATAAGAGTAAATTGCTTTCAATTACCCACATGATGAAAATTTTCAACACACTCTCACCTAAGTTAATATCTACCTCATGTTAACTTAAAACTCGGATAAAAACACATATAAATGTTCAAAAAGAACTATTAAAAATTTAAAATTTTCTTATTATATTATACTTAAACATTTATAATCAATACAGCTATAAGTAATGAAAATTAAAATACAATTGAAAAGTTTCACATCTAAACAATAAAGGAATAATAAGTTGATACTTTATAAATATATTTACTAAATTGTCTTTAAAAAGTCAATAAATCAAGTCCTTGAGGTGTTCTGAAAAACTAAGATCTATCTTTTAACACCAGAAATTGGCTGAATTAGGTCTTTGCCCTAGTAACAGATTCAGCTCTATTATTTTTCACCAATCTGTTTGATTTTTCCAATAAAGGATCATTGACTGACACTTTTAGAGAATAAAGACACTGAAAGGGTCTTAAAACAATCTTAATTAAAGAGTCTGTCTATGGGTAGTTTAAAGCCTGACAACCTTAACAATTCCTCCTTTTCTATGCCGAATTTGAATAACTTTGCCAAAAGGCCAGTTAATACATTGGAGGTATTACTTCCAATCATACAATGTCGTCAATTGATACATTGATTTGTTCATTTTCTGTCTATTGAATTAACACTCCTAAATACTATGATCTAAATCTCTGTCTTAAATTTCTTTATCAATATTTAAAATGTTTGTTAAGTCTTTTGTGATCAATAACATCAATATCAAGAATAGACCAGAAGTTTTGATGCCTTGCAGAAATAAATTTGGACTCAAAGGTATAAACTCTGCGTCATTTCTTGTAACATATATTAAAGGACGGGAATTAATAATTGATTCACAATTTGCAGAGTACAGATAACATCTCTTCATATGTCAAATAATTCTGCTCAAAATTTTTCCTTAACATATTTTTTAGAATATGCCTATAAGTCTCTCCCACCATCACTCCAAAACGAGGCAGAAGAGGGTTATGTTTTCACTCATTAGAGTGTGAATAACATCACCACTAAATATATGGTTCCAATCTAAAGTTTGGAGAGAGTTCAAAGTTTCGATAAAATTAATATAATTATCACAATAGATGACTTCACATCTTCCTTTTCACTCTATAAACATTAACATCAACATTAACATAAACTAAAGAACATTCCGTCAAAAGTCGTTTAAAAGTCAGCTAGACTATCTGCCACAAACCTAATATATTGCAGAAGCATATTGTTCCAGACAGACTGCTTGGTGTCTTTTGATAGCTAATAATTTAGCACCAGCATTATGTTGTAACTCCAAGACAGTTTTTTAAATTGTATTTCATGTAAATATATTTAATTCAGTAAAATGTAATTTCCTTTCCTTAATTCATAGTAAAATGTTCTTGATTTCTCTAATGAGGGTTGGAAAGATTAGTTTCTTTCCATGACTTGAAAGATGTAGTAGTTTTTAAAGTGAGAATTTGGAATCAGCAATGAATTCATCATTTGGTCGCACACACACACATCATGCACCCCACCTTAATTAAACGTATTTCCAATGCGACCCACCAGAATAAAATGTGTTTCCAAAGTGGCCTGCAAAGTCTTGGGTTGGACAGGGCTGAGTCAGACCAATGCCTCAGACCTAAAAAATGGCAACTTTCTGCATATGATTTTTCGGAAGAGGAGTAAACAGTATCCGGTTTGACAAGTATCTCTTATAGGCTATACACATATAAGACACAATAGAACACAGTTTTCCAAACATCCAGAATCCAATATTGTTATCACAATACATTAAGAAGCATTTGAGAGCCAACACGAAAATATTTCACAAGATAATAAAATTTTTTATAATGATACAGAAATTAATAACTGCCAGTCAATAATTTTCCAGGGATATCAGCTAAAATTATACCGGCCCACAGAGTATTGATCACAATGCGAAATGCCCAAGATTTTGAGTTCTTTGAGACACAATTCTGATGCTAATGGTGGCATAGTAGTATATATTACAAGTTGGATTAGTGCTTTGAATTGACAGTTATATGCACGCTTCAAATTTGACAAGTTTGCCATTAAAAATTATAATTTAAATACCTCATGATTATACACTTCAGTACTATTTCCTACAAACAATAAGTGTTGAAGGTCATTCATTTCTTAAAACTTTGTACCCACCTCTTTTGCTGTATTTTTTAAAGTACAAGATCTTGGCGATGCCAAATCACTAATGGCTCAAACTTTTCTCTTTTTTTCCCATTGCATCTTAAAATTACAGTTAATGATTGCAACAAAATGTTTGGCACTTTTGCTACATTGGGTAATCCTGATATCTCTCTGAATCAATTTTAGTAGACTGTATCTTTTTTAGTGGAATGACGTACACTTTCTGAAATTGTTCTTCAGCTTAAAAGTAAATAATGTCTTTTCCTACATAACAAACAATCCCATTTTACATTTCCTTATTGATGTCCAGTCCCAATAGCTTCTCAGTCATTTAGTTATATACCTTTTCTTTCAAAAATCCCCAGAAATATAAGAATTTGAACAAAACATGCACAATTTTTGCCCTATGGCTGATGTTAACAATTCTGCAGCACTAGGTGCATATGGTGATTTGCAAAATTTCAATTTAATATGTTTTCAATGTTTTTATTTTCAAAATACATTTTTGCACTCCATTGTTTATCATATTTTTCTGACTTTTTTAAAATCACAAGTCAGAAAGATAAGAATTGTCACTCTTCTGACTCTACTTCCTTTTGAATTAATTCAAGTAAATAATATTAGATCAACTTCTCTCAGTTCTATCTTTTATTTCTTGAACCAAATTTGCAATCTATTCATATTTTGTTCTGTTAAATGATGAGTTTTTTTCAGCACTGGTGTTGTTTCAAGATCTTGTAGTACATTTTAGGATAAAATATTTATATTGCATACTTTTTCAAATGTTTTGATATCATCTGATTTTAAAGTAAGATCCGAGATTTCCTCAAAAATGATCATGATTACATATACTTTTCGTATTGGTAAATGTACACACAATTTAAATCCACAACAAAGTGGAAGTAAGGAAATAATTTATAATAAGACTGATTTGTTACACAAAATTACCGTGAACTGCCAAAACAAAAGCACAGATATAAATGGAGATTCTCCAATGTATTATGTACACTTCCCTCTATACTATTCAAATAAAATCTCAGTCCCCAATTGTTTTAATGGAATCAGTCCATATACAAATACAAGAGTGACATTATAATGCTGCCTTTACAACAAATTGATTTGCTGTAAGCACTGAAATTGGTATTCAATCTAGATGTTATAAGCTCCAATCCATAAAATAATTCATTATTGAGAAAATAATTATCTGTCCTTTATCACATCTAGAATGAATTTTAAGAAAATGCTGCACACTAAATAACTATTACTTTTTGAAACTACTTGGGCAGTGCCTCTACGAACTGCTACACAATCCAGGAATAATTTACTCATCATGGCAATTTTTAATGTTTTAATACATTGCACTGATTCAATTTCAAATTTCAGATGCTTGAAAAAGCTTTGAAATTCTAATAGCAGTTATAAATATTGAATTAATAAAATTCTTGATTTATATATATAACGAAGCATAATAAATTTTGAAATAAAAACATATTTGATTTGGCATTTTTAACTATGCCAAACAAAATGCACTTACATTTAGTAATAAATAATTATAAAATGGAAGCAACTGAAATTCAAAAACAAAGCATAAACCGTAAAACCAAAATACAAATGCTGAAATAAATACTTAATTATTTAACTTCTAATCATTTACTTTTATTTGTTTCCATTGAAAAATTCATGGCAAAGTACTTCAAATTGAGGTTATCAGTGTAATTAAGTAAAATTATCAAACATATTATAACTATTACAGATCTTTTAACATTTTTAGTTATGTTTTTTTATTTTTGCTTTTACAGAAGCAGACATTTTAAACTGAACAAAATAAAGTAGAAATTCATTTTAGGCAAATAAAAAAATTATTTGTAAACCTATTATAGATTTAATTTGTTTTTTGATGCATGCAACCTTCATTGCCAGACAAACTTTAAATTTAGGCTATTACATGTTGAATACACATAAGAACATAGTTGGGTCCTAAAACAATCGAGTAAAATGTTGCAATAATGAGTTAGATTATTGATAACTTTTTTTTACTGATTACTAAATTTTAGATACAAAACCTTCTGTAAAACTTTTTTCTTAAATTACCTTTCTACAGATAATTTATAATGCTTGCTTTTGATATTTCATGAGCTCCCAGAAATTTAAAAGCTTTTTACTAGTTCTAAAAGATCATATTTACAATTTCTTCCTCTTTTGAATTTAACTTTTATATAAATAATGCTTGAAAAACAAACTTAAAAGCTATTTTTCTCCATCTATGAAAACTACTTAGGTATCAAGTTTCATAAAAATTATTTGTAAAATGTATTTTATGAAACATACATTGGGGATCAATGAAAAATTGTTGTACAGATTCGTAAAAGTTTTAACATAGTGTAACTGAAATATAAAATAATCAGCCTAAAAAAAGATTATTTATAGGTATAATTTAAACTTAAATATTTCTTTAAGTTTAAATTTCATTTGATTACATATATTCTGCCTGTATTCTACATTGAAAAAAAAAAAAAAAGTAATGCTTAAAAGTAAATATAAAGCAATCAGGGAATCAAAAATCTTCTGGAATTTGGAATCTTATGTATTAATTCAGCAATCTTATGTATTTTTAACATATTTTAATTGAATACAATATGCTGGAGAGAATTAGTTTACATGAAATTCAGTTAAAATTATTTTCGTTTTACTTCAACACATTTCAATAAATATTTAAGAAATTTTATTCAAATTGATAGAACTGAATAAATTATTCAAAGTGAAGCTATAGAATTCAAAATGAATATCACAATGCCCTTATTTGGGCCTGTATAATTGCATCATAGTATTTTGAAAGATAATAATTTATTCTCAAAAGCTATTATATAAAGTAAGAATGAGGGGGAAAAAATTCTATGTTGCTGAAAACAATTGAAAAATGCTTATTACAAAAACCTTTTTATAATATTTACAACAGTAAAGAAAATAAAAGTATAGGAACTCTTTGAAACAGTTTTACTTACAATTTATAAAAAGGCCTCATTTACTCAAATTTATATCTAACTTTGAATGATTACTGTTAATGTAGCACTTACAACGCAATATATAGACTAGGATTGAGCTCTGCTTGATGAGAACTTATATTGGGGCTACTTAAAAGAGTATCAGTATTTATTTTCTATGCATGAATTAATAAATGCATAAAAAATATTTACTAAATTTGGGATGCACACCAAATTTTGCAGCAAGTAGCCCAAGAAAAATGTGAATGATTGTTACTAAGTAAATATTTATTATTTTTCCATATTTTAATTAATAAATTTGACACTTTTCTATTGAAGCCATTTCATACATCAAATTGGCACATTTGGCTGATTTATTTTGTGATGCTTTTGATTCAATATTGGACATTTTGTCCAAATCTTTGTGGCTTTATTTTTTCCCCAAGTTTTCTAGCTAGTACTTAGGGTTAACAAGGATGTGTATAAGACTGTGAGGTTTTATGATGCAAGAGTTAACAAGGAATTGAAAAACTTATTACTATGAAAGGAGCTAAATCAAAAGTATGTTGCCTATCACAGAGAAAATACACAACATGAACAAAAACAATCCACTAAAACCTTATTAAATTCTTATCATCATCTGCCAAACATATTATCCTCTCCTCAACATTTAGCCCTGATCTTTTTAGAAAAGAGAAAAAGGGTTAATTCTGATTTTATATTTCCAAGTTTTACTTCTATCAAAAAATATAGTTCCTATTTCTATTTATTTAGTGATATAGCTTCTTCAACAACTGATTGCTATTTATAACTTTTTAGTTGATAAAAGTCCCTTATCATACACTTCCAACAAGACATATAAAAATAGGATTTAACAGAGCAATCAATGTTAATTTGTAACATGGGTAGATTAAATATTCTTGTACATAATAGACAAACTTAAAAATTTCATTTTAGTTAGAATCTCAACAAGTTTGGAATCTTCTTATAAGGAATCTTTCAACTTATATTATTATTTACTCCCACAAGAGTGCAATCTAAGTATTTTGTTATGCTATAATAAAAAAAGAGTGAAATATATTATAATAACCACTTTTTCAACCAACAATGTCGATTCATTTCGTTACTTCAAGAGAGAAGTTCTCAATATTTTAGAAAAATCGAGTGATTCATTAATTATCAACACATCAGTTATCTGCATATTACATATATAGTCTAAAGGTGGCTATCAAATATAAATAATGTACCAAAAAACAATGTGCAATCGTTTATAAGGAATAGAGAATGAAATATAAATAAGTATTTCTATAAATATACATCAACTCACGTTGTAAAATGAAGCCAAAGTAGCACGCCTAGCCGGATCATCAAAGAAACTATAGAATTGTTGAACGAATGTTTTGGCAAGAGTATCGTATTCTGGATTTAAAGTCATTGTTAAATAAAACTACTAGCATTAAACAACTAATTAAATATAAAAAGGTGTCTTAAATCTTGCACAAATTAAACAAGATATGAAAACCTATGTTTCATTCAGTTTCCCCGCAACGAGAAAGTGAATCCAAGTCGAAGTAGTATTTTTTCAAAGGCGGTACATTTTAAAATATTTTTTAAAATGGAGTATCACAAATAAACCTCAAAAAGAACACTTTTTCAAATAAAATAATTAATTTATTTCATTCGAAACTGTTTTGAATTTTTAAGAAATAAGATGAAAAAAAAAAAACAACTGTCAGAAATAAAAAAAATCAAAAACCAAATTTATTTCTACTTCAGATATTCGTAACTGTCACATATTTTGGAATTTTCATGAAGTCCGGTCGTAACGTAAACAAATGTCATGTAGTGACAGTAAAGTTTATTATTGTAAAATATCACATAAATATGTTTGTTCTTGGCATAAATACAGGAAGCAAAGTGCAAATTTAATATATGAAGTAGATCTAAAAGATTTCATTGCATCATTTTTTCAAAATCCCGTAACATAGCCGTAAATTCAACATATGATTCTCAATTATACATTTAATCCTTTTTATGTTGGAAGAATTTTTTTGTATTAGCATTCATTAGAATAATACGATTTATATAACCTTTACTTGTAGTATAATATTTATTCCTTAATTAAATTACGTAATGGATGCAAATATCAGTCGCGGGTATGTTCAATTGGACAGACCATCTGATGTTGATAGACTAGTTGAAAAAAATATTGATCATCTTAGTAGACCTCCGAATGACCGATGTCACTGTATCTATTTAGCTCTTTTGTTAGCAGGTGTTGGTTTTCTGCTTCCTTACAACAGTTTTAT
>BMAW01108914.1:18167-51424 GCA_019974015.1 Nephila pilipes | reverse complement strand
GTAGACGAATCTTTTCTTAAGAATATCTGGATGAAGCGTTTACCACCGCAAGTTCAAGCCGTTCTAGCTGTTAGTTCAGAGAACCTAAAGAAGTTAGCAGAAATGGCTGACAAAATCATTGAGTTTTCTCAGAGCAGTATA
This sequence comes from Nephila pilipes, assembly GCA_019974015.1. Taxonomy (NCBI): domain Eukaryota; kingdom Metazoa; phylum Arthropoda; class Arachnida; order Araneae; family Nephilidae; genus Nephila; species Nephila pilipes. Next base: position 51,283 of record BMAW01108914.1, on the reverse strand, counting down.
AACTCTGTTTCTAATGGTAATTCGAGTACTGATCACGTTAGTCGTCGAGATGAGCAATTGTTTAAGATGCAACAACAGTTAGATGAACTCTCGAGATTGGTTAGGTCGGGTTCAAGACATGCATCTCCGAAACCACAACGTAGACGAAGTACATCAGTATCTAGAGCTAGTGCTAAGAAACGGGTAGGTTGGCTGTGCTGGTACCGTTTTAGGTATCGGGAAAAGGCAAAACGTTGCATACCTTCATGTGCATTTGAACAAAAACTCGAATCACTCACAGGAGTAGCGACGACTTCTGTTTTGAGAGGTGAAAGTCGCAGGCTTTTTGTTAATGATGTAAACAATCGTACCGGTTTTCTTGTTGATACAGGTAGTGATGTTTCCTGTTATCCTAAACCGTATGTAACTAAAGGTAATGGGAAAACTGAATTCTTTTTATACGCAGCTAATGGTTCTAAAATTACAACTTTCGGTTCTAAATTATTGACACTTGATTTAGGTTTAAAACGTAATTTTCAATGGCCTTTCATTGTCGCTGAGGTTACTAAGCCTATTATCGGTGCGGACTTTTTAGAACATTTTGGTTTGCTGGTTGATTTGAAAAAACGCTGTTTGATTGTTCCTTTAAATGATTTAAAAGCTAAGGGTAAAACTACTTTAAGTAATGTCCCAGTAGTAAAAACTGTTGTCGGGAATTCCAAATACTTGTATCTTTTGCGTAGGTTTAAGGAGATTACTCAGTTGAACGTTTCCCCTAAGAATACAATTAAACACGATACTGTACATTTCTTCCCTACAGTCGGATCCCCCGTTTGTGCAAGAGCTCGTCGGTTAAATCCAGCTCAATTAAAAATCGCAAAACAAGAATTCGAGTATATGATGGCGAGAGGTATTTGCAGGCCATAGAAAAATAACTGGTCAAGTCCCTTGCATATGGTTCCCAAAGGATCATCAGATTGGAGACCTACGGGAGATTACAGGGCTTTAAACCGTATCACAATACCCGATAAAAACCCTATTCCTCACATTCAAGATTGCATGTATATGTTAAAAGGAAAGAAGGTATTTTTAAAAATAGATTTGGTACGTGCTTATCACCAAATACCTGTGCACCCTCCAGATATACCCAAAACTGCCATTATTACCCCTTTCGGACTTTCCGAATTTCCATTCTTAAACTTTGGTCTTTGTTCTGCCGCGCAAACTTTCCAAAGGTTCATTAATGAGGTTTTGAGATGACTAGACAACAGTTTCCCTTACTTGGATGACATCCTAATTGCCAGTGAAAACCATTTGGAAGAAGTTTTCACGCGATTTAAATATTATGGTATTGTGTTGAACGAGTACAAATGTGACTTTGGGAAAGACACAATAGATTTTTTTGGGCATACAATTAATGACAAAGGATGTACTCCTCATAGTGAAAAGGTTCAAGCAATTGTGAATTTCTCAAAACCCGTTACTATTTCTGACTTGCGTCGGTTTTTACGTATGGTAAACTATTACCATAGGTTTATTCCAAATATTTCATCTGTTTTGTCACCGTTGAATCAGCTGTTAATCGGTGCAAAAAAACGTGACAAAAGGGAAGGTCAGTGGAATCCGGAAAGGGAGAAAAGCTTTGAAGAGATTAAAACAGCTATGGCGAATGCAACTCTTTTATACCATCCTTCAGTAGATGCAAAATTAGCGTTAGTTACAGATTCCAGTGATTTTGCTATGGGAGGAGTCCTGCAAGAAATTTCTTCGGATGGTCCTAGAACTCTTGGAAAACTCTTAAAAAAATTGCCTCTTGTGCGTGGTTATAAATACTGCCTTACAATGATAGATAGATTTACTAGGTGGCTCGAAGCATCTCCTATGCCAGATATGGAAGCGGAGACTATAGCTAGAGCGTTTATAAACACCTGCGTTTCTGTATTCGGCACGCCTCAGAGGTTGACTTGTGATAGAGGCGAGTAATTTGAATCTGGTCTTTTTGGGTGTTTGTCAAAACTTCTGGGTATTAGTTTAACACGTACTGCATCTTATACCGAACAGTGTAATGGAATGATTGAACGCATCCATCCAACATTAAAACAAGCTTTAACTTGCCATCAAGGAGATTGGCTGGATGCGCTTCCTCTTGTCCTGTTGGGTCTCCGGGCGATCTTGAGGGAAGACCTGAACGCCTCAACTGCAGAGTTGGTCTATGGATCAAGTCTTCGTCTTCCTGGACAACTGTACGAGGAGAAAAACATTGATAGATGTCCAGACTTCGTAGCAAGATTACAGAGGCTGATCAGATCCATAAGTCCTGTCCTTCCTCTACGAAACGGCCCTCAAAGAATTTACATTCCTAAAGATTTGAAAACGTGTAGTCATGTCTTCGTCCGCCGGCCTCCATTCAAGAAACCATTAAAGATGCCATATGAAGGTCCCTTCAAGGTGGTCCGTCGCCTGCCAAAGGATTTTATTCTCCTTATTAAGGGACAAGAGCGCCTCATTGCTATGGATCGTTTGAAACCTGCATTCATTTTGGAAACCTCGGATGAGCCAGTAGAGCTGGAACAAAGGACTTATCATACAAGATCAGGGAAAAGTTTCGTCTCCCTTCGTGAGACTGGAGGGGGAGTCATTTGGCGGCTGCCTACGTCATCTTTTGACGTCGTTTTTGGCTGCGGAGCTGTAAACCGATTTGAAGAAAAGAATGGAGCGATCTTTTCTCAGCACACTTGATTCGCAGATTCCAGACCTGTGAAGGTCGAGTTTTAAAGTTGAAAATGTTAAAGTTGTTTTGTTAAGTTTCAAATAAATTGTTAGTTCTTTGTATCTCGTCTTTTACTCTTTCACAGATGTTTAATTAGCCTAAACCTTCCGAAAGGATTTGAATGGGGAACAGAAGGTTGTATCAACTTCCCTTCCATATAAATATAATAAATTTGAAAGGCAACAACGACATAGAAAATACTGGAAAATACATTAAGATCCAAGCTGAAGTAAAAATAATGAAAGAAAAATGTTCGACGCGTACACGTGAATGTTTCATTGCAGTAAAGTGCCAAGTGTAACTTTATTAACTTGATAGATTGGTTTGGTTTTATTCACGTCGAAATAGATGCAACACTAGGGATATTGACGACGGACCTCGTACTTTTAAACCTTGGCAAGTATGATTACTAGGCTTACGTGGCCACGAATGGATGGAAATGAGTCTGTTATTGTACCAAAGTGCATATTAAATGGAACATGGTCACAGGAGAATAACTTTAAAATATTGGACCTGGATGTATCTTAGTAACTAAAAGACACAATTTTAATGATTTTAAGACTTCTGCAATGGAAAAGTGCGTAGAGGCAAATTAAAATGGTGAATTCTTTGGAGAAAATTCTAATAAATACTTGTCATCAATCGAGGTACTTTAAATCCAAATAAATTCTTGAATTTGCATATCTAAATTCAGAGCCTTGATATTTTATATTGTTTGAGTCGCTTTTATAATTTAAATTTCTTATATTATATTTCGAACCGTATTTAAAACTGAGCAAATATTATTGTTGTATGGTCCTTATATTATGTAAGGCTGCAAAACCTAACGTAATTATATTTATTTTTAAGAGTTATATGAAATATTCAAGTTACTAATTAACATATTTTTCATCAATACTTGAATATTATAAGCACAATGGCGAGTTATTTATATGAAAGTAATATACATTTTTTTTCAACTCTAATGTCTTAAATAGTCCAGAAAGGAAACGAGGAGAGAAAATAACTTAGAGATGACATTTATATTGGCAGATTACACAAACATAATTAATTAGTATTTGAAAAACAGGTGGTTTTTATGAAAAAAAATTTATTCTGTTATATTAAACATATCTTTGTTTGGTTTATATTACTCGGAGCTTAGCTACTGTAGTTCCCTGTTATATTTTAAGAATCATTTTCAAATTTACAAAAATGAAAATTATTTTCTAATCCTAAGTTATTAGTCAACAAGACAAATAAAAATAATTGAGATTATTTCTTGAATGTTCCCTTAAGAATACGAGTTTTCTAAATTAATATAACCAGTATACTTTAATTTTGTGCATGTATTAAAGATTCTTGGAAGAGATCGAAATGCACCCCTTTGAAATACTCTTCAGTTACAAATATGTAGGTTTCTGAAATAATTTAACATTCAGAATTTCTGATAATTTCATAAATTATAATTAATAAGTAATCTCTATTTTTTTGTCATGTTCATAATACTAATTTAGCGTATGCGAGGAATTGTGAAATACTAAGTAAAAATTTCTGGTTTATTTGATTCATATGTTTTCAAATAAATAGTAGACTTTATTTTTTTCTCGCGATGCCTAATAATAATATTTCAGTCATACAATAAACCTATTTAAGTCCTAATTTTTAGCTCAAAAATATATTTCTTTCTTCCTCATTTGAAAATGTATAGGATTTCAGAGACATTTCAAATTACAATAATTAATTACAATACATTAAGTAGAATTTCAGGTAGCTATTTGCATATAAACGACAGCATTATGAAATGAATTCAGCCTAAAATAATAAAATTGAAAAATACACAGCCACACATTTAATATACTTGACTATGTATTTTGATCTACGAGATCCAGGAGGAGAATCCAGTTATACAAAGTACAATTTTACGTTTCATAGTAAATAAAATCAGATTCATCCATGGAATCTAAAGTAAGAAAATAAATAGCGTCGTGAGCAGGTTAGGCAATTTCTAAAATAAAGAAGTTGTTTCCAAACCATATTTTCATAAATATTCAAGAACTGAAATTTTCTAGTGACAATTTGGTAACAGTTGAGTTCTTATCATATAAACAAAATTTCGCATTTTTCAGTTCAATAAGTTGACGTTTATTTCATAGACACTGTTAATATTTGTAATATTATATATTTATAAGAACCCCAAAATTAATTAATTTATAAATCTTTTCACAATAAAAGTAGGGAAAATTACTCATAAGATAAAATAAATGAATGATAAATTCTTAATTTATAATTTTAAATTGTAAATGATTAATTTAATTAAATAATATTCACTTTTATTTTATTAGTCATACTCACTGTAACAAAACGATAAGAATTTCTGATATTTTTTTAAGGATAAGGATTGATTTAATATAATTGTCGCAATCGGAATTAATACTGAATTTGTATTTGTGAAGGCCAAATATAATCGAACTCCGGCCACGTAAAATGGACGACACAGCAGCAAATATTTCACTCTCAGATGTTTTATACCAAACAAGACTGAGGAATTGAATGCCAGTAGGATTTCATGCTTATCGACTGCTCTGAAAATAGCTCTATAACTATTTTCTTGTAGCATTGGAAATAGAAACTGTAAAGCAAGTTAAACACCATTTAACGCCAGAACATGAAGTCGTTTGAATTATGAAAGTGAATATCGCATGAAGCGTTTTTAAGAATACTATGATCCTAGTGACGTTCGTTTGCATTTTTAAAAATAACTTTAGAAATTTTGGATATTCTTCAGTTCTGGCCAATTCAGAGAAAGAGTATTCTTCGTTGTAGATCTTGTATCAATATGCTGCTCGGGAAATTTAGTGAATGAAATTTATTTGAAATTTAGTATTGAGTTTGGTTCCAAGAGGTAAAGACGAACGTTGAAAAGTGATGCTTGTGTAAAACTGCGTCTTGAATTTATGCTTGAAAAGATGTGCGCAAATAAATGTGATGTCCTGAAAACAAGTCATTTTTATTAATAGTCTTCAATACAGTACACCATCAATAAATTTTAATTTCGTATGGAGTCTGAAAGTAAAGCATTTACATAGAAGGAAATGTATAGTGGATTTTCAGTAGAATCGCAAAAGATATCCCATTGCCATCTCTGAGAATCAAATTTCCATTCTTTTACATTGTGGAATGCAAAATGATAATGAATTGCAATTAATATTTTAATTATTTTGAAACATAAAATTTAAAAGCAAGTTTAATTTCTGAGGATATTGTAGTGAAAATATATTAATTCATATTTAAAACAGATTTACTAAAAACAATTACGGAACCCAACGTCCATATGTTAATCAATTATTAAATATGGTACTTTCAGCTTTTAAACTAAACCTTATAAACAGTTAGGTTCGGTTTCGTTTAATTAACAACTCACTAAAATCAACAAGAGCGCTAATCGCGAAGGACACAGTAATTTCCTTCAAATGAAGAGAACGATTATTCATTCATTACCCTCACCTCCTAACATTCATATCATGCCAAATGAAGGACTTTGAGCCCCGAGAAACTTATCTTACATCAGCTTCGGCTACACGGCAAGTAATTCGTGGCATCAAGACTCGATCTCGCCAATCATCGAAAATCGCCGGAAGCGAATCCTCGACTGTGATCTCTTAGCTACAGCGGCAGTGCTTACAACCCGAAGAACATTTAAATGATTCTTCAATGCAAAGATGGTGTTCAAGTCTATTTGAGAAAAATAATTTTTCAACTGCAGCAACTAATATAAAATCAACTATTGATAATAAAATAACTAGTTACAAAATATAATCAAAGGTTTATAAATTCAATTTTCTTCTAAGTTACTTTAATTTTAAATACTTCGTTTACTAAATTTTAAATTAATTTTAATTAATTATCTATAACAGATTCAATTATAATCAAAACAACGATTATTTGCATAGGACCTGTAAAATAATGGTGGGAAAAATGAAGAAATCAACAAGAAACATCCCATCTTATACGTTCTAGTGGATTTCGTAGTATAGATTGAATTTTGTTGATCTCAATACAAGTGGCTTTAAATTTGATACTGGGATCCCACTTATAGCTTAGAATTCTTAAAAATAGAACCAGTAATTTGAGATATTGTTTTGCTCTTAGGAACTCTTTAATAACTCTCCAATGTGATACTTGTAATCATCCGATGCGCGATAGTTTGACCAGACTTGGTGTTAGAAGATCTATACAAAAAATCAAATGTGGCAATTAGAAAATATTTAAATATTTGATATGAATTATAAGCCGAAAATTAATTTTATGAAAGCAACCGTCAGATTAGAAGGGTCGAAATCTGTAATTTTCTTCTTTTGTCAAAAGTCGCAAGATATTTATCTCGCAATTTTTTTTTTGGGGGGGGAAGGGGTGGTTCTTTTATCAAGATTCTTACATTACTCAGTTTGCACTTACTGAACTGGTTGTTTGTTTTCGAGTCGGATGACTTCTAAACTCTGGGGGGAAGGGGGGGTATGTCATGGACCTTTTTAATTTCTGTATATGTCATGTTGCGTAAAAAATACGTATACACTGTCGGTTTGAAATGGTATGTTGGAACATCTTTTTTCTGCTTGAAAATAGAATAAATTCCATTTGTGCACCCTCGGTATCATTAATCACAAATAAATAGTTATTTAAAAACACAGTTCTGGAAAACTATGTTAATGCCCCCTTCAATATGTCAACGTTTGATTTAATTTTAATATTTAATTAAATAATTTATAGATAATTTTAGAAAAAAAGTAAATAGCTTCTGTGTGAAAATCTAATTCTTGCAAAATATTGCATTATAAAGTTTATTTATTTGGGACGAATAGTAAAAAAAAAATATATTGAATAATGAAATAATTTCTTTGAAAAGAAATAATTTATTTTGTTACATTGCCCTTTTCTACTCAATCGTTTCCTTTTTTCTACTATAACAAGCAATTTTTCTTGGGATGAGAAAATATTCATGAAAATTATTTCGTCCTGGTTAATACTTATAATACGCTACAAAAATGATAGTTTTATCGCTACTTAATGTCGAGGTCATTGCTTCGTTTTCGATTGTAATAAACGTGTTATAGGATGATATAAATAAGAAAGAGAATCATTTCGCTCTTAATCGTAAGTTGCTATGTACGTAATCTTAAGACTTTGCGGGAAAAATTATGATGATCGAAATAAGAGAAAGAAAGACCAAAAATGTATATTTGTACAGAATTGATGTAGATATATATTAGACAGAAATCAATCATTCTAATAATAGTGCAGAATTGTCAGAAAATACGAAAATTATGTATTTTCAATCATATGTGAACGTAGGCTTTAATAAATGTGGTTTACTTTAATTTGTGGAGAATAAGCGAAATTTCCCAGTGAAATTTTTGTCATAGGAACGTTTTCGACTTTCTAATTTTCTCGCGGCTGTGGTAGCCTAGTGGTAATACTCACTGACTCACACACGGTGGTTTTCGTCGCATTCGTGGGGTCAAGTTTTATGTCATAAAAGAACAGGTGTATAGACAGGGCTTATTCAAGTTAAATCGTTAGAGGCGGAAAGTCCTCCCTTTGGCATTGTGCCATCTGAGTGGTCGTGCTCTTCACTTGACCAAGGTTTATAATTACAAGGTGATTTGCCAAAGGCCCTCGTGTTGCTTTAAAAACCAAGTTAATAAAACTGTTCAATAAATCATACATATATAGTGTTGTAAGAAATAGTTTTAAAACCCCATTTTAATCTTCATTCTTTGTTAGTTTTATTAGTATAAGATTTCAAATATATATTTTAAACATGAGTTTCACAACATTACATATTAAATTCTATACTTATTGAAGGAAATGTATTAAATTACATAAGGAAAAAATTATAATATTAGTTTCCTATGGAATTAGTAGCAGACATAAAATTAAAAATTACAGAAGTTTTGTGACATTTTTCTACGTATGCTCACATTAAATTTCCAAGAAAACACGTAAATTTTTGGTGACTGTAAGATATCAAATGCAACATTTTTGGCTGGAAGAAATGAGTTTGTTATTTCACCATAGCGCTGATTAAAAGAGAACATGGCCTAAAGGGAATAAAACTTACAATATGGACATAGAATCTAAGAATTACAATCGAATGTTTATATGAATTTTGCACCGTGATTTAGGAAGATAAATTTATCAAAAAAAATATTTTTTCAAACTAAGTAAAATTACTTATGATAAAAGACGAGTCGTCTAAACTGGACTGTAACCTTGTCACAAGATCTTATTTTACTTGCCTAAACACAATATATAAAATAATTAAATTTAGTTTAGTTTTTATTAACGTCGCACTAGAAGAAACACGAACGGACCTCGACGGTGATGCACCTCGTAATTTTGAGCCTCGGTCAAGTTACGAGATCGACACCTGAGCTGGGTAGCCCTAGTTCTAACTTCCCCACCACGCCTTTGGGAGGACTTTGGTCCCCGATAGATTTAATAGGGCATTAGCCCAGGCTACCCTGCGGGTCTTTAGTGGCCAAGGATCAAACCAACGACTGAACAGAAACTGTCGACCACAAATCTGAAGCCATGACAACTAGAATACCGCCACAATGAAATAATTAAAAACATAGTAACTGAAAATATCTTAATTCGTAAAAAACTAATTTTAACGATTTTCTATCTTTTTTATGTCAGAAAATTTCAAAAGATATAAAAAATATGCTGCATCTTAATTCAAAGTAACTTGCCTTTATCAAAGAAAAAGATGAAATATTAAGAAAGGGAAAATAGTAAACTTTTAATATTTAAAAATGATATAAAAAAGATGAATGATTATATTCAATGTTATATCAGCTACATATAATTAAAATTAAAATAAACGATATATACTATTATATTTACTATATTTAATTTAAATGTCATTGAAATTGCAGCAAACTGTAAAAAATTAAAAATTGATATGGTACACGAAATGTGATTCAACTAGAACATTAGCTTCTTGGGTGGCTAATTAAAATTGAAGCAAACGATACAAAGCCAGAAAAGTGATCCAAATAAAACAACTTCCCCTCTCATAGCTAAAAAAATAGTTTCCGACAGTTTTATTAAGACTCAGATTATTAATTTAAAATAATATTGCGATTTCTTTTTAAGTAAGAAATAGGATAATACATAAATCGATAAGTAAATAAAATATTTATATGTTATATTCGTTTCTCTTCAGTCTAATAAAAAATTGGGAGAAATTTATTATGACATATATTTGAAAACTAGTTTTATTAGTGGTGAAAGAAGGCATCAGGTATTTATTACATATATTTCATTTCAATCCAATCAAAAATTCAGGTGAAATTAACTATGACGTATTTTTTAAATTAAGTTTTTTTAATGGAGAAAGCAGACGTAAACAAGATGAATTCTTGAAAACTGATTAGCTACGACATTTTTGGTTTGAATAAAACAACGGCCCATTGGGTAGTTAAAAATGTATTAACTATTTAATTTCCATAAAATTTTAATATGTATTTTTCAGCAAAAAATAAGAAAAAAAATTATCATATTTTAAAAATATTCTCATTTCATGAAAACACCTATTTATAAAAAAAAGTTTTTCTTCGTAAGTATAAATAAAACATCTCGATAAAGCCTGAACTAGGAATTTATAATAATTAACAACATTTGTAATGTTATTATGAAGTGAAAAAACAACTTGCGTTTTTTTAATGGATGTTCAATATGTATGCATTACATTCTGAATGATTCCACTTCGAAATCTTACAATAAAAATTCCTTGTTCAGGCTCTCAAGAAAAATATAAAAATATTTCTATAAAATTTTATCAAAATGTAGCAAAAATCATTTGAGCTATCACCTTTCAAAAATAGTAAATATATTGTTAATAAAAAAATATATTCTTCATATAAAGAACTTAAAGTTAGTATTTGTACAAAAACCAAAATATATCTAACTAAAATATATCTAACCATCCTGTTTTGTGATAAAAAAGAAGATAAATCATCATGTTAAATATATTTTAAGATAAAAGTAATTATTGCTTCTATGAAACGATAATAAACAAGTCATGCACACTTTGCGCTTGGAAAAGTGGTCAGTGATACGATTTTATCTTTGCTAAGACAAAAGTTCCTAAAGTTCCTGAACAACGCTTAGATAACTACTTTCATTCAAAGTTAATAGGATGCGAACACTCCAGAACATTCATCCATGAAAGAGAATTATTTCTCAAGTAAAAAAAAAGTAAAAACGGGATGGAAAATTCAAAACATAACTATAAATGTAATCTTCCTAACAGCACGTCAATTTACAACACGGCTTCACCTAACATGATAGAATAGATTTCAAGAACCATCGTATAACTCTACAATCTGTAACACGGTGTAGCTAAGCTATGATGAAAGATAAGAGCAAAACCTCTGTACAAAACAGTACTTCATTAGTATTAAATAACGTGATATTTGTTTATAATAGATTTAAAAAAAGTAATTTGCTTCAATTAATGACGATAAGAATTAATAAACTGCATTGACTATCAAGTGACATGTATCGCGATTTTTGTTTTGATATACACTGGGCACCAAAACTTAAGGAAGAACCAGGTATCGTCTGTGAAAAGTACAGAAGTCTCATGAAGTTTGCTCCAGGAAACAGGTAGTCTTGCAAAACACATAATTGGACCCTTGATTGTCGTCCCTTGAGGGAGAAGCACACGACTATTCGTTTTACATGGAGCGACGCATGACGAAGGCGTCTTCTTATCGTAGAAGCCGAGATTGTTTACCCAGACGATACAAAGTGGTCTGCAACAAAGGTGCGGCACATTAGTGATTCTTCTTCTCGCAGAAAGAATAAGAAAACCTATCTTCTAAAGGCGTTATAGCTCGTGGTTGGCTTCGAATAAGTTCAAAATCTTCGGATTGGTATTGATCTCAAAGTCGTCAGATACGCTGCGAGGCACATTGAGACGTCTTTCAACATCAGCCTATGAGACCCCATTTTGCCCATCTGACAACCTGCCACCTAAGTGAAACAGGCTAAAAACTTCTACACATTGCTACATCCAAATGACTATTGTCAATGAAACTACCAACAACAGTTGAAAATCAACGAAACTTATTGACGAAATCCCGATATTCACATATATTTCTCTCTCACTTATATATATATATATATATATATATATATATGTTCTTATCTGTAATTTAATAGTGAAAGTTATTGGTTTTGCACAAGTTTTTTAAAAGTTTTTTTTTTTTTTTAATAAAATTTATATCAGCTGAGAAAAATTTATTTTAATGGTATTTACTTATGGTGTGCTTCAAAAAACATAGTGTAACTTAATTATTGTACGACGGGTAATTTACATGATTCACACATATCCAATTATATCTAACAAATTGTTTATAATATAAATTTTTCAACGTCATCAGGCTTTGAAATCAAAAATGGAAACGGAAGTATGAAAAAGTGATGCAATAATTTTTTTTTTATTCTTGAATTCAATTTTCGTTTCTCTAACATATCAGAGAAACTATTTGACATTGATTTTACATGAAAATGCATATGCAGTTGTCTATAAACTTAAAGTGACTTGCGGTATGTTCGGATCATTTCGACCAGTTCCAAACTGCAATCGGAGTGGAGAGACAAAGGTCGGAATGTAAAAAGAAAATTATGGTAGGCATATTTACTTGGAAAGAAATTTAGTTTATTTGTTAAATAGCGCATAATTTAAAATTTCATTATATCACTTCCCCACTCATTTGAACTTCTGCATGTGAGACTGTAAATAAGTTTCATATATATATAAATATATATATATATAAATATATATATATATATAAATATATATATATATAAATATATATATATATAAATATATATATATATGTATATACATATAATTGTTTGTGTATTAATATATATATATATTCAAATGTTTGAATATCATGGACCATTATAACCTTCAAGAGAGTTTAATTTGTGAAAAAAAATAGCTGCAATTATCTCGTTTAAAATTCTATCCTCCTTTAGTTATGACAACATGCAAATATAGATTACATTTTTGAAACTGTCTGAATGCACTTCATTTTGAAAAGAAATGACTTTTGAAAAATTAGATTTTTTAACATTCCGCGATTCATTATTTTTAAAGAATAGGATCTCAGAAAAAGATACTTTAGATAGTATATGGGAATGTTCTTTCCATTACCATAAAAAGATCATCAATTGTTACAGGAGTTATATCCTTGGTGTTATTTGAGAAAACAGGTAGAGAATGTTTTCTAAATTATTGTCTCTTCTCTTAGATTAATGACCTTGCAACTGCTTCGAAAGAAATATCAAAAAAAGTTAATTTTGTTACATGTTCTTTCGGTAATGTAGTGGCACTGTCATTCAATCAGCTTTGTGTGATATATTTGGCGCTTGCATTGGATGCTTCATCTACGGCCTGTTGAGCTGAATGTTGATCCAAATCTTCTTCCTGTTCGGAGTCGTTGAACTAAATATCGTATATTTTTTATTAAATAAGTAATGTTCCATCATGCTTAAGATTTTTTTTTTCAATATCATAAAAATTTACTCTTTGCGTTTTCATAGTCATAATTTTTTCAGTAATATTTTTGTCTAGAATATTGATGCAGTGAGTAATGTAAGGTTTATTGACGTAAGAGCCAGATATATATATATATATATATATATATATATATATATATATATGCTGTGCCAAACAAGATTTAACTGTGCTCTAGATGTGAAGAAATTGAAGGAAAGGATATTGGGTGACAAGAGGAGGGTCAAAAATAGAGAAAGTTCGGTTCGTGTTTACCAAAGACAGTAAACCCCATAGGAAATAAAAAGATAACTATGGTGCCTCGAATTCATTATGTCCCTATTTACCGAAATGAGGCCAGTCCCTGAGGTCGCCTGATATAATCAATCATTTCAATAAGATCATAGTTTGAAATATTGATTCAAATTTAAAAAAAAAAATGTTTTAGCGGGATGACGCAAATTAAACATTTAAGGATTTAATGTCTTCATGGATGTTTTGCAGAAAAATTGTCTTCCTCCGATGATTTTAAGGTTTCGATGTGTGTGTGAGCAATAGCCCATCATGTTATTTTAAATGCAACGTTTAGGATCAACCAGTGTACTTCTCTTGGTACACAATTTTACTACATTCTTCTTTAAATGCATTTTTATTTGAGTATTCTTCCAGAATTATCTCTATTTCAGATGGTAAGCGTTGCAGTAGCAAGGTACAGTTACCATTGTGTTCCGCCATAATTTCAATTACGAGAAAATTGACACTGACACAAAATTAAGTTTCGATTGCTACCGCATCCAATGAAGAAACAAAGTCTTTTCGAATAGAATTCCTTCTTCCATACCAGAGAATATAGAACATTTAAAAAAATAGGTACCTTTCAGTGAATTATTCCGAAGAGTGGAAGAGGATTTCATAGGTGATAAATATCATGGCGAAGTGATTTTGTTGTATGAAAGGTGTCACACTCACTGACTTTCGAGTAAAAGAAGAAAAACCTCGAACACTGAACAATACTACATAGAGATATTTCCTCTTTCCTACGTAGAGTTATTTTCTCGGATAATTGTGTGCCTTTATTGTGATAATGTGAGACAGCTATTAAATATATCATATTGAGGGTTTAATTATCATAGTTACTTTGCTGATACAGTTCTCTATTCAAAATTGTGGCTGGATATATGAAGTTTTCAAATTACATTTTTTTTCTAGTCACTGACAATAAATCTTTTTGATTACTTTAGTTCCAGCCACTTTACAGACATCTGAAATATATTGATATTTGTTTTAGTTTCCATATTATCTGAAAGTAATTCAAAACAGAATTGGCGTAAACGATCATTTTCCAGCAGTACTAATTTGGAATTTTTGTAATTGTTTACATGATCGATAGTTCGATGACATGTTTCCCACCTGATGTTTTTCCAATACCTTAAGACAGCACAGGTCATCATACATTTAAAGATGTATGTCTTCTACGATGCCATGTTTAATCGATGCAAATATAATCCTTGAAAATACCATGGGGCCTTTAACTTAATCTCCATTAAAATTCAGAGCTTTTTAACCTTTAGATATATATGTAAAATTCACAAACTTCGATAAATTCTGTGTATTGTAAATATCAAAAGTAGCTATTAACGTTTCCTAAATAGTGTTACTTAATGCACAAATGTTTTACTGACTTTATATCCATTTCAACTTCCCAAAAATTGCAAATTCGTAGCATATGTTTCAAGACTTACATTTGATAGTAATATTACAGAGAAATTTTTTAATGGAATCAAAGGTGAGATGCTAGACAGCTTTGAATTAGCAACTGTAGAATTTCTGAAAATCCAAAACTATATTTTGACAAATTGAATTGTTCGTTATTTAAAATTATCAAGATCTGAAAATTTCCAGCTACAGTTCGTAAGTAGTTAGTACCAAGTATTTATGACAAATACTTTTTCAGCATTTTTATTGAGTTTGTTTTTGAAAAATTGATGAACAACCCAAATAAATGTTTAATTTTAAATAAAATCATAAGATAAAAAATTAAAATATGATTTCAAAATTGAATATAAAAACACATTAAAACAAATAACGCAGTATGGAAATTTTGGTGATAAAGATATAATATTATTCTTAAATTTAAGAAACAATTATTGAAATAATATAATTAAATATTTCAATTCATACTCAATGTAACAAAGCAATAAGTATTTCAGAAATTTCTTTAAACAGGAGAAATGATTGAATGTTGCTCCTGTATTTGCTATATTGCAATGATAAGAAGAGTTATTAGAGGCATTGAATTTTAAAATTATAAATCAATTTAATTACCAGGTGTCACAAAAATACGAATATGATAAAGAGGCTATTGAGTCTGGTAAGAGAATGCTAAAGTAATTTAATAAGATGAGGTATACACTCGTACACACACAAAGTACTTGGGTCGGTTCTCGTTATTTTAGAGACTTTCGTGCTAAGGAATATCCACGAAAGCCCTTTGTGAAAACCGTCTACAGGTTATTGTGTGGAAATTATAAGACTTGAGAAACAGCTTATGATTTCTCTTCTCATTTCATTATGTTCGGAATTTATGATGGAAGTCCATAAAAGCTCTTAAATTGAGTCTTGAATAAAAAGTAATCTGATAGTTATGTTAATCAAAGAAATTCATTTTTCAAATTATATTACTGGAGAATTGTATACATTTGTATACAAAAACATATGAATTTAAAAATGTGTTTTATAATACTTGGTTATTTTACGAATTCAATTTACAATCTCTAAAGGTTTTAAGCTAAAAATAAGTTTTCCAGTTACAAATATGACATTATTTTCAAATAATTTTCTAAGAGAGACCTACGATATAAATTTGAAATTTACTGGATACAAATATTTATAGGTCTTGCAAATTGATATGTAATTACAACTCTCTTGAAACGAAAAATTTATCTAATACGTAATTTAAAAATCTACATTAATACTTAAAATTTTGATGTTAAAAGGTTCATTAATCATACGGGGTGATAATAATATCTTAATATAATATGACCTATACTACAATTACTAACGCATCGTACCATTTCTCTATGACAAAATTGTAATAGATAAATTTTGTGTTTGATTTATCTAAGACATAGCAGAATTTTTAAAATTTTATTAAGATCAAATATATAAAGTACAGTAAATTATTTTAAAACCAACATAAAAAGGTGATTTGTTATTAAAAGGACTTTAAAAAACTGCAAGCATAAGAATCAATAGGTAAATATTCAATTTAACCTGTATTTCATAATGTTCATAAAACCACATGAAATTATATAACATCCTACCAAAAATTCATTTAATACACTGAGAAACAATAACGTACTTGTAAATTTATTTATTGAGAATATTTAAATTCATATAAAATATAATTAAAAGTATTTCAGCAAATATGTCTATAAAACATATATAGTTACATTTGCACTAAGAAAGATTTCCTAAATGAAATTATTAAATTAATAGAAAGGTATATTTCAGAAGACTTAGATGATTTCACAGAGCACTTGTTATGAATAATGCGAGTTAAATAATAAATTCTGATTTGATTCCTTATTAAATAAGTCGAAATTATATGCAATGCAAGTGCATTTATGAATGTTTAATTTGAATAAAATTTCCTTTCATTGGTACCAAATATATAATTTATTATTCTTTTATATTAGATCCATGTATTTAAAATTCTTTTTCTCGTATTTTTTGCAAAAGTCCTCTAAATAAGAGTTTCACTTTTTTTTTTCTACAAATATCTCGTTCATACATTTTCACAACATCACGGTCGACATGTATTTTAAGATTTTCTTTTCTGAAAATCTGTGAATCAATATTTGACATTTATAATTTTCTTTCTTCATGAATGAGAAGTTTCTTAATAATTTGTGGGGGCTCAAAATGCTTTAGTACATAATTGATTTGTATTACAAAAAACACCATAATGGTTATCTGTTTAGTTGTCAAAGGTTGTACATATAGTTCACGAGGTCATCCTTCACAGAAAACAAATAAAATTCTAAGATTTAAATATATACATATTCTAATTTTTCAATGTCACGAATACCGATAAAGACTTTTCTTCATGGTTCCGCGTATATCTTTCGAGATTTTCTTTCCTAAAAAGTGATTGGTAAAATATTTTGAATTGAAAAACGTTTTCACAATCATAAAATAGGAGCTGATAATTATAACATTTTTAAAAATTATTTTAGTACATGTCTTACAGGTCTGACGAAAATCATGTGAATTTCTTATTTGCTAAATAATCTTAAATCATCTAACGAGGCTTCTAATTTATGAATGCAAAGAGCGTGCCAATTAAATTAGTATTTTCTTAAGATCCCATACAAATATTTCACGTGTAGTGAAAAGCCACTGATTTTTCTTCCTGTTTATTAATGTAAGTAAACATATGGGTCTCGAGATCAATATTCAGGAAAAACAATGATTTACATTCTTCGTATTTAAAATTTCTTTCTAATTTATGAATGTTACTAAGGTGTTTATATTAGGTATATTTTATCGTAAATATGTTACCACATATTTGACATGACTGGACGTTCGCTCATCGAAGTTCTCTTCTTAAGCTATGTCCAAATAATGTAATGAGGACTGTACTCAATATAACCTCTAATTATTACTTTAGAACTCATAAATTAATCACTTTGTTTCTTCTGTACGGTAGCTCATTTGCTAAATACTTTCATTTAAAATTCATATGAGATCAGACACACATTTTAATACCAACAACTTAATTTATTCAGCGAACACAGTTCCTGTCGCGTTAACTTGGTGATCAGTGCAGTTTACAGTTAGCAATCAATCACCCGACGATTCAGACTATCTCGAATACGTCCACTCTGTTGGGAGAATTAGTCTGATCTGAGGGGATGGTATGACGTGTCCCATTCTTCCCCCTTTACGAAAATACGTCCTCTACAGGTGACTTTAAGCATGGGTGTTACCAAAGGCTATGTTCGTATATGAAAGAAAATACATAATTATCTTATCTTCTTACACTGCTGCATTATTATTTAAGTTATTGATTTCTATCTAATATATTAATACAAACACTCTGCACTAATAAATATTTTGGACTTTTGGTTCTCTTATTTCTTTAATCATAATTTTCCCCACACAGACTTACGATTAAGTAAGCAGTAACTCATGATTAACAGTGAAACGATTCGCTTTCTTATTTTTATTATCTTATAATAAGTTTATTAGAGTCGAAAAGAAGCAATATCGGTGAAATGAAATAATGAGAAAACTATCAATTCTGTTGCCTTTTACTTACATTAAATTAGGATGAAATGAATTTCATGTCTAATATTTTCTCATTCTAAGGAACATTGTTTGTTACAGGCGGAGAGAGGGAACAATTGAGTAGAGACGGGTATTGTTATAAAATAAAAAAAAAAATTCTACAAATTGATTATTTCATCCTTAATTATTTTTTTTTATTATTCGTCCCAAATAAATAAAATTGTATAATGCAAAATTTTGCAAAAATTAGATATACACACCAAAACTACATACTTTTTTCTAAAATTGTAAATTATTCAATTAAATATTAAAATTAAAGCAAACTATGGGATATTGAAGGAGGCAATAATATAATTTTCCATAATGATGTTTTTTAAATAACTACGCAGATGTGATTAATGATGCCGAGCGTGCGCAAATGGAATTTATTCTATTTTCAAGAAGAAAATAGAAGTTCCAACACGCCGTTTCCAAGTAAAAGGATGTACATATATTTTAACACCCCATGAAACACACAGAAAATGTCCAAAACATACCACCTCCCTCAAACAGTTTCAATGTCATCCGACTTGGAAACATACAATAAGTTCTGTAAGTAGGAACTGAATAATGTACTAATTTTGTTAACTCCCCCCCCCCCAAAAAAAAAAAACACTGCGAGGTAAATATATTGTGACTCATAACAAAAGAAAAAGAAAAATGCCGATTTCAACCCTTCAAATCTGAGGGTTGCTCTCATCAAATTAATATTTGGAACGAAATTTATGCCAAATGTTTGAGATTTTTGTAAATCACAGATTCGGTTTGCTGTATAGATCTTCGAACACCATTGTTTGTCAAACTATGGCGCATCGGATTATTATAAGTATCACATCAGAGAGTTATTACAAAACAATGTCACAAATAACTGGTTTAATTTTTAAGAATTCTCAGATGTGAGTGTGATCCTTGTATCAAATTTAAAGCCAAATTTTAAGATTAACAAAATTCAATCTGGACTAAAATTTCATTAATGTCAAGTAACTATTTATATCCCGCATTGCATATTGTTTTAAACTAAATAATTAAATTATTTCAATAAAATCAGTTGTGTTTTTAAGCACAACATTCTATTAAAATAATATTTAATGTACGACAGATCTAAGATTCTTTGATGCAAGGAGAGGAACGAGAGAAATCTCTGTTATATCTGATCGAGAGAAGACTCTTTTACAACTATAACACCATCATGAAATGATCTTCCTGTCGAACAGAACATCAGCTTCGACCCTTGTGGATTGCTGCTTCTTTAAATTCGCTTAAATTATTTAATTCCATTGCGTAATTAATTTTTCACGCTTCATCCACTCTCCACTAACTGAAGCAGATTCTATTCTTATGTCTTTTTACCTGCCCTTAACCATGAATCAGTGAGCTCAAGTTCTATAGTGCATTTGAATTTTTCTGTCAAACATTTGATCTATGACATGTAAAAGTTGAGCCACCCTTGTTTTACAATGTCCAAACAAACACATCAGGAAGAATTGTTACACAAATTCAATTCGAGCGAACAAAAACAGCGTAAATTTACAGTAAAACTTCACTTTATCCCTTTTTTAATTAGCTACATTAGAACTTTAAATGACCAGGTAGAGAAGCTTCTTGTTATTTTTACCAAGCTCATCTAACTTTGGATGAATGACCCGTAAGAAATATGTAAAGACGTGTTTGAAGAATATTCATATGCCGGAAAAAGGACAATCTGTCACAGATTAGGGAAAAACGAAATTTGAGTAACTCAGAGAGCAAATTAGTGTCCTTTTGAGTTTATTTGGAGAGAGTTTTCAAAGCAAACGTCAGCGAATCAACTTCGAGTAACGATTGGAGGGATTCCTTTTGCAAATTGAGTGTTTGAACATAAATTCCATTTCAGCATTTAAAAAAAGAATTGAATTTAATTAAATAAAAAATTCATGCCTCTTGATGCCTGGACAGTTTATAACAATATATATGCAAAAAAGAAAGATAGAGAATGACAATATATGAAAATTAGACAAAAGAAATTACTTCATATCGAAATATCGACGAATTTTTTTTTTTATTAAAATGGAAATAAATAAATATACGGGTCATCATTTTAAAAGAAACTTAAATTTATAATTAAAATAAGATAGACTAAATTAGTTTCAACACATGAAAGTTTTATTACGGCCATGTGCATTTGGTAGCATAGAGGTCATGAATACAAGCTGGTGGCAGCCTTTAGAATTTGTAGAGTTGTGAGGAAGAAGCGTGATTCCACAAATATTACGAGGTGTTGAGGCGCTGGTGTTCGTTAATTCCGGTACAGGAATCAAGTCGACATTGACGAAACTGTCTTTAATAGGAAGTTTGAAGGGAAAGCTCACTTTTAAACTATCGTCCTTGTCACTTGACGGATGTTCAAGAACAAGAGGACTTCTTTAAGATGACCATCGTTTTGCTTTTAAGTGCTACTTTAATGAACTATAACAAAGAATTGTAATACATAATTTTTATATCGAAACAATTAATAATGCCTATTAATATTGCGGGCTTGATAAAGCATTAGATTTAAATAACACTCAGTCAATGAAATATAATTATAAAGTATTAATTTTGCTATTATAAAAAAAATTAATGGGTTTTTATTTCCCCAAATGCATAATAGAATAATATATGCTTCAATAAATGCTAAGTATAAAAAGCATGATTTGTTATATTTATTTTATCGACTTATTAATAATAATTAAAAATTTAACTTGGTTTTATTTTTATATTTTCCATAACCATCAAGTATTTAAAATTCAAAACGTCTTTTTTTTATCAATATAAAGTTTCAATAATGTCTTTTTAATGTTCTGTGTAAGCCGTTGAGTGATTTTAAAAATGCATTAAAGATTCAATTAAATATTGATTATTAAAAAAAAAAATCACGACATTAGATTTACTGGGATCTTAAGGTTTATATTCATATTTGAGAGAAAAAATGTAATGTTATAATAAAGATATTTCAAACAAAATTAAAATTAGAATTCTTTTATAAGTATTAATAAAATTCATTTAAAAATTAATATTTGTAAGAGCTAAAAAAAACTCATTAAGTATGCGAAATATTTTGACTGTATTAAAATTTTAATAATTGTTTGATTAAAAGTAAACAACATTTTTCAGTGCATAAATTTATGTGTTTAATTCTGTTAAATATAAGTGTATCACAACAGCACCGTCTACCCCTCTTTCATTGTTATTAAGAAGTCTTTGAATCATAATTAATTACACATATTCATATCTGAATAAATTCAGCAATTAAACACTTTTACATTCGTCTTTTCAAATAATATCCAGAAATTTTCTTCATTTGAAACTTTACAACCAGGAATGAAGTGTGATTTAAGTTCTAAGTTTCGAAACCTATACATTTTCTGTACGAATTCAACTTTCAAAAAGAATATCTAAACTGATATATTTTTTAAATATGTTTAATTGACTTATTCAATAATTAAGATATAAACTCCATACATTTTTAAAGTCAGCTTTTCAAATCGGACAACGTCGATTGAGTGAAATGTTATACCAATGTCTATTTTTTTCTATGATAGTATATATGTTTTCTATCCGAAATGAGTACTGCGCTAAAAAATTGATAGGCCATAACTGCTGGAAATTTACAATAAATTAGGTTTTTCAAATAATAGTTGCTGATTAAGATAAATAAACATATAAAATATAGTAAATTTTCTTAAAACTAACGAAAACTAGCAATTTGAAAAAAGCTACAAGCTTAAAAAAATAGGTAAAAATTTGATTTAACCTGTTTAACGGAATGTTTATATTATCGCAAGAAATTAAATACATCTTACTAAAAATTTATTTATTATTATTCTAAACTACTCACTGTTGCAAAAACTTTATTGATGATATTTAAATTTAAATAAATAATATAATTAAAAATATTTACGCTGTTACCTTTACAAATACATAATTTCCCTAAATGAAATTATTCAATGAGTAGAAATTTGAATAATCGATGTTTTGAATAATTTCACGGAAGACCTGTTATAAATAATAAGAGGATAATGATAACTTCAGATTTAATTTTTTTATTAAAACAATCAAAATTATAAGCAATGCAAGAAATATATGAATTTTTAATTCGAATTTAATTTTGTTTTCGTTGGTATATATAACAAATACACACTTTATTATTCCATTGAATTAGATCAATGCCAGAAAATTTACTTTTATTGTATTTTTCATGAAAGTTTTCTAAATAAGTCTTCAAGTATATATTTTCTCTGCGTTTGCACAAAAATGTGGTAGACATTTATTTTAAAATGACGTTTCATAAAATAGAGTGGTCCATATTTGACATTTATAAATGATTTTTCTTCAGAAATTAGAAAGTTTTTGTTAAATTTGTTTCTGCAGAAAATATTATAGCATGTATTTCACATGTATTACGAATGACTCAGAATCTTTATCTGCTGTAGTTTTCTGTTTTAACATATGTTTTCGACATCATTTTCATCGAAAGCAATAATTAAAATTCTTTAAGATTTGAATCTATTTTCTATTTATGCATATCACGACTTGTTGAAAAGACATTTTTAAGTGGTTCTGCGTATATTTTTGGAACGTTTTTCCTGAAAAGCGATTGACTATATATAAATGAAATACATTTTCTCCTCATAAAGTGAAGCATCTCATGGATATTATGTTTCGTTACAAATTATTTACAGGTTTCTACTTACATAGATTGGCATCAATATTTTATTCTGATTAATAATCTTAAGCCACCTTTGTGCGGATTTAAACTATATGGTGCGAAGAACGAGAAATTAATTTGATATTTTTGAATTCCCAAATATTATATTTTGGACGAAATCAATTGATTTTCATTCTGTTTAACATGGGCTCATATGAATTCGAGAACGCTTTGACGAAAAGCAGATGCCACAAATCATTCAATTTACCTTCTACTTAATCTGACTATAGAAGATGACGAAGATGATAGGAGTTCATTCGTTCTTTCAAAATTCTTAAAGCAAATATTTGGCATTTTTATCATTGGGTAACATATAGTAACGCAATGTTCCTCTAGCGTAATAAGCTGGAACATTTTTACATTGAAAAATTCGGTTTCCACCTTATGTTGATAATATTATGAGCATCAAGAACTATATAGTTAATAAATGTTTGTACATAATCTCACATTTAAATGTTTATTTTCTATTGAGTTAATTTTTAGGATTGCATAGTTCCTTTTCTTCCGAAAAAGCATTTTTGAAAAGATGTCTTCGTAATGTTTGCAGATTAATTGAATCCTTTTAACTTATCATCAGTTGGTATAGAGCACACATTGCGTTATTGCAAAAACGGTATAAAATATTTCTGTTTAAATTATTTGTTCTGCTCTCCGAAATATTTCCGAGGAAGCGGAAGAAGTCTTCAAATGTGGAAATCTTATCAGAACAGAGCTGGTGTATTTGAATAATGCTCTAATCTACCTAGAATTGAATATGAGGGATCCGCAGGAAATTTGTAAAAATTCTGATCATGAGGGAACGGAACAGCGATGGAGGGAAAGGGGTGCTCACTCCTTAAAATAATTTGTTCACTTCTGCATTCATCAATTGTTGATTGTTGTTTAGACATTGAATCGAAAATTGGATCTAATTCGCATAATGCATTGAAGAAGTCGGATTTCATTTCTCTTGGAATGTGGGTCTATATTTTTCAGAAATTTCTGTTACGTTTTGGTCCTGGCCAGTTTGAAGAAAATCATTCTTTCTTGCAAAACTCGTATCGATATGGTTCAGAGGATATTCACCAGCACTAGAAGCTTGACTTTCGAAAATATTCGGGGGTATATTCCATTCGGAGTTCCCATATTCATCTGAATAATCGTTTGTCCTTATCGAACACTGATGGATTGTGAAAGCGTAGTCATTTTCAAACATTACTTTGCATACTTGGCAGCTTGACGTGTTCATTGTTAATCAGCGCAAAACGATATTTATCAAATAGATATGCTTTCAGTTTCCCTTTAAGTTTTGTTTCTAAATCGAATGAACTATATTCTTCTAGTATATAGTAAACAAAACTATATTCTTATAGTATCTACTAAACAAACTAATTCTAAAAATTCGAGTAGGGAATTGACACAACTGTGCGCACTGACGAAATGCAATCCACTAGATCGTAGTTAATTGGATGTTTTGCTGTGGATTGCTTGATTGTTAATTCCATTATTTTACAGTTAATTTGCTAAAAAATAATGTGTTAATTATAATTGAATCTTTTTTAGATCATCAATTAAAATTAATTTAAAATTTAGTAAACGAAGTATTTAAAATTAAAGTAATTTATAAGAAAATTGAATTTATTTTCCTTTGATTATATTTTGTATCTAGTTAATTTATTATCAATATTTGATTTTATATTAGTTGCTGCAATTGAAAAACAATTTTTCTCAATTAGAACTGAACGCCATCTTCGCATTTAAGCATCATTTATTTGTTCTTCGGTTTGTAAGCACTGCCTTGGTTGCCTAGTGGTCACATCCTTGGACTCGCATTTGGCGGTTTTCGTTGATTCGCGAGATCGAATCTTGATGCCACGAATCACTTTCTGTGTAGCCGAGGCTGATGTACGATAAATATATCGGGGCCCAAAGTTCTCCATTTGGCATGATATGGAAGTTAGGAGATGAGGGTTACAAATGAATAATCGTCATCGTCAAATGAAGGATTTTATGATGTCCTTCGCGATTAGACGCTGTAGTTGATTCTAGTGAGTTGTTAATAAAACCAAATTGAACCAAACTGTTTATAACGCTTGGTCGAAAAGCTGAAAGAAAGATATTTAATAATCAATTTTTATGTGGACGTTGGTTACCGGAAATTTTTTTCATTAAATCTTATTATATATGGATCAATATTTACACTAAAATTTCTTTAGAAGTTAAACTTTGTTTTAATATTTTATGTATCATAATAAAGAAAATATTAATTGTAATTCGTTATCATTTTGCGTTCCACAATGTAAAATAACGGAAATTTTTTTCAGATGCCAAAAGGATATCTTTCGTGTTTCTACTGAAATGCTTTTCTTTCAGAATCAATGCGAAATAAAAATATATTAGTGGAAATAGGAAATTTAACTTCGCCTTTCTGAAAAGTGATCAGTTAAATGACGAGGTCGTAATCAGAACCGGCCTTGCAGCAAAAGCCATGCATATTTCTCAGACGTTCCAAACTCAAATTACAGCAAATATATTTTCTCACAGCTGTAGGGATCAATATTTTAACATGGAACAAATTTAAAAAAAAAACATAAATATTTTGTATGGATTATTTCAACATTGCATGGATTTTTATATCTCTTTCACTAATATACGGCGATTATAGTTTTAGTAAGCAAATTAATTTTAATATTGTTTTCGATTGGTGTATTTTTACTGTAGAAACGCTTTAGCTTTTGAATCTTAAAACATTAACCACAATTTTTTGAACGGGCTGTATAATATTTCATGAAAAAAGGTTCTGTGTATTCTTTGAAAAAATTATTTAATTGTATTAAATTGCGAAACGTAGTCGCAAATGAATATGTAATAATATATGGTTCCAAGATTCATTAATTACAATGAATAGGAGACGGTAACTGGAAAGTGAATTCTTAATACATAAATATCTAAGCATATGTTTACATTCAAAGTAATTAAACACTTAAAGATATGATCCTCATAAAAATTTTATATTTAATCAAACAATTATTTAAAATTTTAAAGTATTCAAAATATTGTGCATATCCTTAAAATTTTCTTCCACTATTAACCTTTTGAGGACGGCTGACCGATCTACAGGCCAAAAGGTATATACCCTTAAAAGCCGGCGCTGACCGATGTAGCGGCCAAGCCGTGCTTTCCCCTGTAAACAGCTTTCGAATCAGCATGAGGCCTATTATAGCCCCGGAACATCATCTGCTTGACCGGTTTCTTTTGTATTCAGAAGGGAGGGGGGTAGAGTTTCCTCTTTCACCCTTACCTAAAAATCCCTCTTTTTTCCTTCATACTCAAATTCTCACTAGCGGTGAGTGCATAGTTATTTTTGTAAGTGATTTTGTCATCTCGATTACTTAATCATTTCATTTTAAATTAATTTAATTTTTTTTAAAAAAAAAATGCCTAAACGTAAAAGAGAACTTACCACGGAAGAGATTCAGAATATTTTAGCTGATTTAGAGACGAAATTTTCGATGAATCTGATTCTGATTGTGAGTTAGAAAATGAGGAAGATGATTTAGATCAATTTTTAAATTTGAGTCCAGAGGTTGAAGATGAGGTTGTCTCCGAAGAACAAAATAAAATAATCTGGAACGACCCACAAATAACCCATAAAGCGACAATTTTACCTTTCACAGGAAATAATGTGATAAAAGGAGCCGCTGTAATGAAATTATTGGATTAATATGTTGAACTTAAACAATATTTAAATATTTAGAAATAAATTTTTAATTTCTAGTTCCACTTTTTTTATTATTAAAGAGTTCCACTTTACTTTATTATTCAAATAATAATATATATAAATATTACTAAGAAATATATGTTACATAAAAATTTTATTTCCAAAGTTTATTCAAAAAAGTGTTATAACTTTAAGTGGTGATTTTTTTTTTTATGATTTTTATTTTATTTTTTTCATACTAAAGAATATAATTACATATTTTCATAATGAATATTTTTTTACTAATACACGTATTGCTATGCATTTTGCAGATTTAAAAATACCTCAGTTCTACATTTTTATTAACTTTTATACCTGTAAAACTACTTAAAATATATTTGTGGAGAATTTGAAGCAATTTTTGCATTCTGTTTTTGATGAAAATTTGTGCATAATTACACAATGTATTGCTGTACAGAAGCGTATTTTTATTATTATCTTAAGTTATGCTTATTGAAAAACAGTTTTTAAGAATTTTATAACAAAACATCAAAAAAAAAAAAAAAAATTTTTAATCATGTATAAATTAAAAAAAAAAAAAAAAAATATTTGCAACAAAAAAAAATTACAAAAATGTTTGTTATAGATTTTTAAAACTTTACATTGTAGTCTTTCGAATTTATAAAAGCAAGAAACTAATTCCGACATTTTTTTATTATGACAATTGATGTATAAAAGTTGAGTCTTCGAAACAAAAACTATTAATTCCGATATTTTTTCTTTCAAATTCGTAGCAGACGAATATTACAAATTCTTTAGCATAAGAAAAATTCCCCGATTTATACAAAAATCTTAGAAGCAAGAATAAAATTTTTGCTTTTGTTATATATTATACTTTAAAAGTTCTACAGTGTTAGATTTCCTGATATTTCGAAACTTAAAAGAAGTTTTTTTTTAAAAAAAATATAATAAGTTTCTTTTATAATAATAATTACGATAAAATTTGCAAAATACTCTAAAAAATATTTGAAAATAAATATAATCAGAATCTAACAGATAGTTACATTGAAATAAAAAAAAAAATGTGTTCGTTTTCTTTTTTTCCCTCGCCTATTTATTCATGAGTCACACTTTTTATGTACGATAGTACAAAGAAAGGAATGTTCGGTGCGTTCTAAGGCACCCGAACGTTTGAAACTCTGAATAGAGAATCAAATGGCTCTTGTAAATGAGCATGAAAAACAAGTTGTAAAAGCTTTCATATGACAAAGAATGCTTCTCCCTCTTGATTATTGTTGATTCTTTCAGGTTTTGGTCATTTTTGATTATCATATGCCTTTTTGGTGTAATAAAACCTAGAAATGCACATCTGCCTTCTTGTAAATCTTCAAGGTTGCTTTCATGTAGCCGGAAAACTATTCTTCCGTGGTTCTTCCTCTTATTGCCGTAATAAAGCTTTAGAAAGTGATTTCCTTTTCTGTTACATTGTCGGACACAGGATAAATAGAAACTATGCTGACCAACTTAAAAGAAGGCCTTCTACTTTGCGAA
The DNA here is from genome assembly GCA_019974015.1 of Nephila pilipes. Classification (NCBI taxonomy): domain Eukaryota; kingdom Metazoa; phylum Arthropoda; class Arachnida; order Araneae; family Nephilidae; genus Nephila; species Nephila pilipes. The sequence goes on along the minus strand of BMAW01108914.1, from coordinate 22,689 downwards.
CGTTATCGGGAAACTGAAAATAACCGTTCAGAGAACTGATATTGTGTTAGATTTTGAGAGATAATGTAAAAAAGACCCAGTCACTTAGGGGACTGTCCAGACGAAGTGGGGGGGGGAACGAAATTTGAAGCTAAAATTTTCCTTCGTTTTGAAGAAAGTAAAGAAAAAATTGTTGTCAGTTTTTTCTAAACCGATTGAGGAGTCTGTGCGTTGAGAAGGAAAGGTTTTTGTAATTATTTTGAATGTTGATCGAAAGAGTTGGCTTCGTAGGAATGTATTGGCTTTGGCTCTATCATATGCACAAAATCACACACAAAAATCAGTTTATTATCGCACAAAAATCAGAGCAGTAATCTTAGAATTAAAGCAATATTATGCAATTCTTTTGAAATTTTAAATAAAAAGTAAGGATTATCCAAAGGTTAAGAATATAACTTTTTGTACGAAAAGTGAAAAAAAAGGTAAGAAGCTCCAGTATGTTGTCATTACTTGCAAAAGAAACAATTAAGTACAAATAAGAATCATATATTCTTTTTATATAAACAAGATTACCGAGATACGTGAAGCTCCTCGGCAACTTAAAAATGTTTGCAGTCATAATATTTTGCCTTCGATATCAGCTTATTGTTTGCGTTTTACTACAAGTATTCTAAAAATTCAAAAGCATTTCCTTTTTTTTACTAATGAAAACATTTATTACTGTTGGAAAAAATATAATTTTAAATTTATTATGTGCATTTAAAGAATTTATTTTTAGGAACACGTAGGTAAACTGATAAATTATTAATATTTCATTTATAAGTAACATAAGGGACAAAGGAATAAGACGGACCTCGTAATTTAAATGACAATCAAGTAACGATAACGATAGCCGAGCTGGAGCGTCCACTTCTAATTTCCACACCACGGCAACGTAAGGATTTTGATTTAATGCGTATCAGCTCTGTTACACGTTGGAACACCTAATAGTCACCTTTTTTTGATAAAAACACGTGGACACTACAATGTGGCACTATTTAACAAAAGCCAACATTTATAGCCTTAAGATACTCAAATTTTAGAGCATAATGCGAAACACCTTTTTTTAATGGTTTTGCTTTTTATTCATCTCATTTATTTGCTACAGTGAATATTTTATCATAATTTTCAGCATATATAGGAAGAATTAGATCAAAGAAAAATAAAGTTTTCATTTTTGAAAAATGCTTGTTAATAAAATTTAGACTTAATCTTAGGATTCATTGAATATTATGAATATTAATGTATCACAGTATAATGGATTACGGAACAATAAAAAATGACAATTATACATCAAGTCTATCATTCCTTCATGGAAGATATATAAGAAAATTCTTAAGAGTGTTTAAATTTTTAAGATTTTTCTGGCATGTTCTAAAAGAGAAAAACAATTATAAATTAAGTAATAATGAAGTTTCCAAAAGAGCATAGTTTATTTATGATGATATGTCTATTGTCATACAAATGCTGTGAATACTTATAAGAGCTTTTAAACTTACTTCATTATCGATTTGAGAAAGTCTGAATTTTACATTATAACATCAAGAGACAGGATCAGCAATTTTGCTTTTTATTTTATTTTGTATTACTGATTATAATTACGTGCAATTTATGAAGTATCATATTATTTACTTCTTATTTCTAATTTGATTATTTTAAGTTTTAACACCTGGTATGTATCAAATTCCTGCATTTAAAAGAATTAAAAATAAATTTAAAATATTTTATATCTATTTTAATGAATTTACTGAAAATCAAAGTATAAATAAATTTTACTTGAATAATATCAATTAAATTTGGTTTAGTTTATTGTGTGTACCTTTGTCTACGATGAAATGTATCTTTGTTTACATTTTTTTATGCAATACTTTATATTATCATCATTGTTTTGTGCTATTTCTCTCAATGCTCTTAATAATATTGAAGAGGAAATCTAGGTGAAAAGCAGCTTAAATTGTTAGGAAATAATTTCTTTTTTAAAAAAATAAATAAATAAATTTTCTTGAACTGAAATCGTAATTACTACATTGAGTTCTCCAAGAAAATATGTTTCCCTAAGAAAGGGAGACTCTTTGTATTTAGGGACTTTCTAAACCACAAACATCCCCATTGACTGCGGACAGTAGCAATTATCTTGCTTCTTTTGTATGCCTATGTATGGTGCCATCCATGAGCGATAAAAAAGGGGGAAGTAAACATCGCCTAAAGCGCCGTCTTTAAGGGCCTTTTCCTCACAAAACCCGCCGCCTTCAAAAGGTTAAATATGTTATATTTTTACATTATTTTTAATTAATATTTTAAATCTATTACCTAATTCAGATTTTGAATTGGTTTGAAAAATCTGTATTTAATATATATTTTAAATTTCGTTTCTTTTTAAGACTTACTAAAAATCGTAAGTCACTGATACTTATAATACAAGCATTCTTTTAAAAAATCAACATTTAATTAAATATTTATTGCTTTTATAAAATCGAGAAAAAAATTATTTTAAACAAAAATAGGATATTATCGAAAAATTATATTTATAAGAAAATGAGCTTTTGAATTTTTAATGCGTAAAAAGAATTTTAAATATTTAACTCTTGATGAAAAAATATTTGAAATCTCATATTTAAATTTAAGCCTACATTGAAACATTTGCAATATTGTTTATGTTAATTGTGTGTATTGCGAAATGAAAATCTATCTGAAATTTGTATTTATTATAAATAAAGTACGATAAAAATTTTAATTGAATGACAATTGGAAGCATAAATCTAATGTTCTTTACATACATTGTGATTTAGATATTTTACAAGTATGTCAATAAAATTTATATTACGAATGATTGCGATTCTTGATTTATGTTGCTCTGAGATGCAATTTGACAGTTATCTAAGGAAAGACTTTTTATTCTTGAACATGGGTCAAGTGACCAGGACGACACATGAGGAGGAACCACTCAGTTTAAAGTTCCTTTCCGAAAGAAAGTCAATTGTGGACTTGATTATTTTGACGGAATTAACGATAACCATACTCGCCATACATCTTGTCATTAGTGTCTTCACTCTTCGCCCTCACAACTCTTCGAATTAAAAGCCGGCAACCAGTCCATGTACACGATCACTCCACTTCCATGTGTTCGGCCATAATATATCATATATTGAAATAAAGGTTATCGTATACCATCGTATTTAAGTTTATGTAATAGATACAAAAATTGAAAGTTGTACTGAAATCATTAGCTGAAAAATGAACATATGTGTCAGTTCTACTTCGAATGCGCTGCTGCGGTTGTCTAGTTTTCATGGTAAAGGACTCGAGACCGGCGGTTTTCTTGGAGTTGTAGATTGGATCCTTGAGGCCACTAAAGACAGGCTGTGCAGGAAAGCTTAAGCACGATACATCTGATAAGGATAAAATTTTTCTTTAGCGTCTTTTGGAAGTACAGAAAAAAGATGGACCGATCTGTTATTGTTTTTGTTATCTGGCTGAAGGTCAAAATTACGAGATCCTCCGCCAAAATTCGTATTGTTTCTAGTGTGACATTCGAAAACCAATCAAATTAATCTACCTTGTATGCCTTTCGGTAAAGACGCAAACATTGAAATAAACACCCATTTTGTCAGAAGTTTCTAAATTTTCTCAGAATAAAGGAATCAAAAATAATTATATTTGATTATTCAAAAACAAAATATAATCTCTCTCTATACACTTTATATACACACGAATAACGATCATTTAACTATATAAGCGTAAGGGATATGGAAGTTTAGAATTTATTATGATACAGGCTTGTGACTTAAATGATTAGTAAGACAACTGAGCTAACACCTCCCATTGTGATTGCCAAATTTAATTGTAAATGGCTCAAGGTCTATGATTGGATCATATTCTATAACCGCATAGATGAATTTGTGTCAGGCAAATATCATTTTCTATTCTTTGGAAGTTCTAGAGAATCTAAAGATTTTAATGACTTCACTTTCAAGAATTTGACCACTTTCGGAGATTACGTAATCAATTTGATTTGCCGTAAAGAAGATTTAAGATGCCAAGCCGAAAGATATTTACTACCCATGTGCAGCAGACTCATGAGACTTCCGAAACGTACATCTAAGATATACTTGAATTTAACCGATATTGAAATCTTCCATGAAAGGAAATGAGATTACTGCTCAAATGATGAAGAGGATCATGAATTATTTATACTCGAACCTGATGTTTCTAGATAATAAAACAGTTGAAGAATGTGTTACACATTACCTCCAGATAGAAACACATAAGAATTATTAATCACCAGGCCAAAAATTCAGACGCTATCTAGTGCTTGTATTTCGTAATCAATACGAGCATGAATGATATAAAATCCTTGGTGCTTATTCTTATTAAGGATGCGACTCAGAAATTCCTCTCGTAAATAAAGTATAACAATGTGGAATCTGCCTTTTGAAATGACTTCGCATCACAATCAGGAAATATATGTCAATGAGGATCTTGTCCCTACCACTAATTCAAAAAG
>BMAW01108914.1:0-18157 GCA_019974015.1 Nephila pilipes | reverse complement strand
ACCTCGTAATTTTGAACCACAGTCAAGTGACGAGGACGACACCTGAGCTGGCACCCCCCTCTCCTAACATCCACACCACGCCAACGGTAGGACTTTGGGCCCCGAACAGATTTAACATGCATCAGCCCCGGCTACACGGCGGGTCTTTGGCGGCCAAGGATCGAACCCGCAACTGCACGAAAACGGCCAGCCGCTAGTCCACGACCTTGACCACTAGGCTACCGAGGCCCTTTTTCTAACGGAATCCACGAGATTGGAAGCATGTTTTGTTTTCATACTTAACTTTGGTTCAAAGTAGCGACATAGATCTCAGAAGGCTGTCGTTTTAATATTATAGTAATAATATATAGAACAAATAAATTGAATTTATCAGCGGTTTTGATTTTTCAAATCATATGTCTTGTAATTCAACAATTGCTATATGAAAGAATAATATGAATTTACGTAAAAGGGTTCTTATCCTTGATAATCTAACTTGTGATCTTTGAGATTTTTGAACGATTTGAAGCAGAAAAAATGTTTCCATTTCTCGGTATGCATAGTAAAAAACCTGATTCCGTATAAAAAATCTTATAATTATTTGAAACAATTATAAAATCTTACAATTATAAAATGGTCGTGTTACAAAATGTTAGCATGTTTTAATAAGTTAAAATGATTTATTTCCTTTGTCCATAAAGGTACAAATATCTAACACTATATTTTAAAGTTTACATTAATATTGAAAATCTAGGTGATACAAGAATTATCTCAATTTTGTTTGAAATACTCGGACTGTTTAAACAAGAATTTATATTATGCGTTTTTAAATTTTTTCTTCAAATTTTATTGTTGTTTCACCATATTATATAATAAAATGTAAACTATTTTTAATCTAATAAACAGATGTATGACACAGTATTGAAAGTAATTTTAAAAACTGAAAGCATAATAAACATGTGCTAAACTTTATTTCGACGCATTTTAAGGTTCAGTTAGATATTGAATGCCACTTTACAAAATAAATTCAAACTTCTTACAAACAGTGATATCCTCTTACATTATTTTCTCTGAATACTTATAAATTCAAATGTCTAGTAGGATCAACAATATGTAAGCAACAACGGGAATACTGGGTAATTTACGAGAATAATGGGAAGAAAAGAGTAATATTATATTTATTTATTTATCAAATCTCATAGAACATTTTTAAAACCAAAAGAAAAGCCTGTGATTCGAAAACATTACTGTTGCGCAATACAGGAACTCATATGTATTTCAAGAGTAAGTTTGAATTGGTACTTCGAAAGAAATTGACTTTTCTTGTTAGAGAAAATACAGTTTAAAATTTCATTACAATACATGTACTTGCTTCAGATTTTATACCATGTGATCTTCGTAAGTGCCTATGGAGACTATATTTTCGTGAAAATGCTATCCTACAAATATTACATTCGAAATTTTTCCCATCATCATTGTTTAACATATGCCTTTTTAAAGCACTTTCTGTCAAACACGAAAAGTTACATATTTGACATTTAAATTTTCTTTCGTAATGACGTAAAAGGTGCTGTTTAAAATTAGATCTGCTAAAAAATAGTTTACCACATATTTTACAAAAAGGATGAATCGAATCAGTAGAATTAGATTCATTAATATTAATCATTTCGCTTTTCTTGAGATTAGGATTTTCAGAAAAGTATTCCATTGAAGGTACCTTAAGTTTCCTTTCATCAGTATGCATATCTCCATCAATTGAAGCTGAAATTTCACACGCGGTGTTGCTTGACGGAACGAGTAAAGTCTTTCTTTCTAAAGTATTATTGTTTCTTTCAGAAATCCTTTCATTTGTAGCCGAAGAGATGATATCAAAACTGGGAAAAAAGTCCGATACTCTTTGAGACAATATAGTGTCATTTAGACCTGTGTCTCCCCTTGAACTTTGCATTGAAAGCATTGAATCTAGTGGAATGTTATAATTGATAACTCCAGAATTAAATTCTGGTTTACTTGGTGGTAATGAGACCTCAGTTGAAGGCCCAGGTTCCTCAATTTTGTTGCATTTATTAGTTGTCGGGTTCGCTGCGGAAAAATTGGATTTATTAATATTATGCAATTCGCTTTCTTTTAGAGAATAATTTTCAGAATTAGGTTCCTTTGAAAATACATACATATTCATTTTGTCCGTATCGAAACTGTCATCCATTGCGTTATTACCTGCACACGTGGTGTAATTTGGAAAATCAGCTAAGAAATTTCTTTCTAAAATATCGTTAATTCTTTTAGAAATCATTTCTGGTGCTTCGGAAGAAATCACATCAAATTCGGAAAAATTATCAGTCATTGTTTCGGGCAATATAATATGATTCAAATTATTGTCTAACATTCTACTTTGATTAGAACAGATTGATTCTTGTTGAATGTTAGAATAGTTAACTGTATGATTAAATTCAGTCTTACCTGAGGTTAAGGAGATATCTCTTGAAGGCGCAGTTTGTTCACTTCCTGTGTATTCGTTAACTACACGTCGACGAAGGGATTGTTGATTAGTAAGTCGTTGGAATTTGGAGATCTGTTGCTGATTCTCATGTAAAGTGCTATTAACCCACATATGATTCATGACACATTCCTCAGGCCATTTCGGTATTTCCTTTGATATTTCAGAAACATTTCTGCACCCCCCTATTTGCTGAAAGGTATTCCAACTTCCAATATCCGACTCAATGGGAGAGCCACTTGATATTTCTACTCTCGTTTCCTGAAGTTCAGTGTTGTTCTGAGGCCTATTCTGTTCATTTTTTAAAGGGCCTTTAGAATTGAGAAGTGTTGTTATCGAACATGGATGGTCAAAAAGAGCGGTGACATCTTCAAAAGTGACAAAGCATGAAACGCATGTAAACCTTTTCATGATTTATATTAATCGACGCAATAAAAATTAGGTATATACTGCTATTTCTAACATAACTTTAATGGTTATAATTAAACGCTGTATCTTACATTACTTCTTCTTATACATGTTAAGCAAACATACCACAAAGGATTCACGATGGAAATGTTAACCTATATACTTAGGAATTGATATCGAAAAGAAAGTGTTGTGTTGATTGATTGGCAGTTTCCTTTTAAAGTAAATTCTTATAATAGTCAATTGGTTTGTATATTTTTATTTCCTGGTTTAATAGTATAAAGCCCTTTATCGTAAATATGTATCCTGTTTATAAACAATTGACGTTTATAATCAATTATTCACACGAATTAATATTTTATTAATAACAACATTTAAATTTGATGTTTCTCATAAAAAAAATTGTAAGATATATTTGAATGAATTGCAAGAAATACTACATTTTAGGTCTTGTGGTGTCCACCGTACTATTTTAAAATGGTTAAGGGGGTCACTTCACGCAAATCGGTCAAAAAATCGATTTTTCAATTTTTTTTGAAAAAGTAACTACAAATCTTTCTGCGTCAAATGCAATTTAAATTTTTGTTCTAGGTAAATTAGAAGTATTTTAAATATTTTTTTAAAAAGTTGTTTACATGTGTCAAGATCCAAAACAGCTGATTGCCACGCCCACTTTTAAACCAAAACATATTATACATGCTTCTTTCCAGCCTTATCAAATTATTTTAAATTCACGAAAACAATTTTCGTCGATCAGCAACTTGTTGAGGAAAGAATTGAAGTGAATAGTAATAGCAGTTTGATTACATTTCAACGTTTGTTATCGAATGCAACGTGCTATTTTAGACTCGCCTAATGTAGACAATTTGTTCTGTTTGAAAACTTTTTTCATTTATATTTTTCAATATGTCTCGGTTTAATGTTCAAACATTTAAGAAATAGAAGTTTGAGAGAGATGTTTTTTTTATTAAATAAAACTTCTTTTGAAGTTATATAAGCTTAAAAATAAAATATGGTAAGTATGCTGGTATGGTAAGTATCAACTTTATGTAAGTATGCTGGAGAGTATGAAGCTTTTTTTAAATTCTTCTGATATATTTAAGGAAATAATTGACATTTCTCTGTTTTCTTATTGCTTAAAAGTATGTGTGTTATGCATAAAATGTAAAAAACATGGTATTCATATTGATCTTGGTCGTCAAATCCAAGGTTTGGCTACAGAACTATTTATATGTTGTGACAGTTGTGGTTTCGAACAACCAGTCCTTAATATTAGAGTCACTCATAGTTTAACTAATAAAGGATATACTAATGTACATGAAGTTAATACGAGACTTTCATATGCTATGAGATCAATTTGCAAAGGGTATGCTGCTGCGAAATGGTTTTACGGAGTGATGAATTTACCTCCCATTACTAAGCTCTTTTATGAGTTATCCCACACATTAAATGATGCGACAGAGGAAGTCGCAAGAGCTTCTATGACAATAGCTTCTAACAAAATATTTAAAAATGATGGAGGTCCAAATGTACCTCTGGCTATTGATGGCACCTGGCAAAAGGAGGGCTTGTTTCACTAAATGGTGTCGTGACAACAGTTAGTGTCGAAACTGGAAAGATTGTTGATGCCGAAGTAGTTTCCAGATATTCGTGCAATTTGAGGAATGGAAATGCACACAGAGAGAAGTATTTCGCAAATTACTTTGGAAATAGTGGAGAACTGGAAGTTGAAGGGGCACTCTGGATCTTCAATCACTCAGAGTCATTGCACAAGCTCCGATATACTCAGTATTTCAGTCTTTGCCCCACTGGTGACGACAAGTGGTTTGCATATAATAGGTCCATAATTAAAGGAAAACAATACAAACACAAACATAACTTACCTGATGTTATTATAAATTGTATTATACAATAGTTAGAGATTTTTCAAGTCCTGAACTACTTTCTAGATGCCTACATGGCAAAATTTAAAATTTAAATAGCATCATTTGGCACATAATTCCAATAAATGTATATGGAATTAGGAACTTTAAAAACTGGAAAGTATGAAACAATATCTCTATTTAATCAAGGATTCATTACAAAATTAAAAGTTTTAAGTTTATTAAATGTTCAACCTGGATTTTATACATGTCGAGCATTACATGAAGCAGACCGTGTTCACATAAAGAAAGCAAAAAAGGCAGTTTTACCAAGAACCAATAAAGCTAGAATTAAAAACAGACTATTAAAATGTAGACAAGAAGATGATGTAGCAGATGACCTAAGCAATTCAAGCTTTGGTATTGATATCTATTATTGAATGGTAAGTTTGTACTTTAAATTGCATTATCTCAAAACTGTAAATTTCAACACAAAAGGAACATTTTTAAAAAACCTACTCATCTTATAGCTTTGAAACTTGGTGCATGTATTACTAGTACATAAAGAAATATTTTAATGAGAGCTTTTGTCAAAAAAAGGTTTCAAAAAATTTTTAGAGGTTGAAATGTACACAAATTTTCTTTGTTTTTTAACTTTTCACGTTTAAAAGCACATAATAATTTTTTAAAAAAAAACTAATCAAAATTTCAAAAAAAGCTCTCATTAAAATAATAACAACTATTCAATAAATGAACACAAAAAAATTGGTTACTCTACAACCAGTCAATTTTTTAAAAATGTTCCTTAAAATTGGTCATTTTTAACATTACGGAGATAGGGAAAAGGCTGCGTGAAGTGACCCCCTTAATGAAGTCGATTAAATAATTTTCTCAAGAGATATTGAATCTTATCAATTTATTAGAACATTATTAAGATTCATTTGATTCTCCCATAATTCAAAAAAAAAAAGAATCTGTATGATTAGAGAAAACTTTTGATCGAATGGAAAAAATATCTGACAATAGATAGCATAAAGTGTTTGAGCTTTTTTTTAATTATAATATATCCTTGGACAAATATCACTTTAAATTTCCTCAAAGTTACCCATTTTTTTACCTTCGTGCATAACTCAAGGAACATAATTTAAAAAAAAAAACATTAACAAAGTAATTTAAATTTGGACTTCTGTAAACACATCTCAGTACACGGATCCATCTTATTTTCATGTTTCAACTGAGCTCTTAGTTAAATATGGTAAATTTATCCTGCAAGATAAAAAGGTTCAAGTTATCTAGAACTGTACAATCAAACTGAAAGCTTCTGACAGTAAACCTCACAAATGGCATTTCTGGAGGCGTATCTATTATATGTCACAAGTTAATAAATGTCTAATTTAGTGCGATTGCTAGAAATGTTTAGTTCAACTCAAAGCACGACGGCATTGATTTTAATAGTTATTTTTTTGTGGTTCAATTAACCTATCACTGATAATTCGCAAATCAATTGTTTAGTTTTATTAACGTTGTATTAGAAGCAACAAGGACCTCGTAATATTGTATCTCGGTCAAGTGACGAGGCCGACACTTGAAGGGACACCACCTGCTCCTACCAACCATATCAAGCCAACGGAAGGATCTTTTTTAACGTACATCAGCCCCGTCTACTCGTCAGGTCTTTAATGGCCAAGGCTCGAACTCACGATTCAATGAAAACCACCATCCACGAAACTGAAACCATGACCATTTCTATAACGTGGACAATTAGCCAATCAGCCAATCATTTTCTATGTGTACGTTCAAGAAATTATGAAAATGATCTACAGGTGATTCCATAACTTTATTCTTAAAATCCTAGAAGTATTTAAGGCAATTTTTGAGCAAGTTACAATTTTTTATAATACAGAAATTAAAAATGCAAATCTGTAGTGCTAAGAAATTTTTTTGTAATATATACATTATCTATAAATTTTAAAATTTCAACCTGTATTTACTTTTGTGGCGTACACTAATTTATAGATACTTGAAATTAATTAATACTTATAAACTTAGTAAATTAATAATTTATTTATTTTTTTCCTTTGTTATAAAAAATGCGGAGTAAAAGTATAAAGATTTATAGAGATCTTATAAATGTACTTTAATTATTCTTGTAATGTAAAACATTTCTTTTCATTTATCTCACAAAAAATATTTCACCGCTTCTTATTTGAACTTCACAGAAGGGAGAACTTATTAAAGAAATTATGTGCATTTCTATTGTTTACTTAAAACATGTCTTATCTAAATATGAGTCAAAAGGTTTCGTAGATATCTTAAGACACATGTTTCAAGTACCTTTGTGTGTTTTATCCTGCATTGGGAATCAAACAGTGAAGAATCAGTGCATTAAATGTACTTATCACGAAATATTCTTTATATATACTGCTGACCACTATAATTGGAACACCAGGAAAGAATGATCTGACGATCACAAAAATCACATGAAAGGAAGAAGAGGTTTGGCTATAGAAATAATTAGTATTTCAATGCTTTTAGAAGACGCAAAAGGGAGAAACGATTTCTGAAGCACTGCATAAAAGAAAGTTTTTGTATTACATTTCTCATTCAGAAAGTAATCCTTCGCATTGGTCGAAATCCATCTATTGTCATGCGAATATGGAATCAATGAGTTGTGGAGGGTCATACTGAATGGCATGCATAATCTTTTCGTCTTCCCAGGAATACGACCGAGAGGGAAAATGTAATGTTAGGTAAGCTCTGCGATTACATCCTGGACCATTAGTCAGGAAATTGACATGTTTGAAGCATTCCAGTTTCCACTCGTACAGCGGGACTACGTTTGCAGCATCGTGGACTACCAGCACTGCGACCATTACTTTGGTTTCTTTTGACATACAACAAAAACAGAGACGCGACTCTGTGCCGCCGAAAAACAAAGCTGTATACAGAAGTAGTACAATGTCGTTTTTTCATACTTGGTATAGCGTGTCGTATTTGTATGGCTGTATATGTGACCATAAGGCTCCGGGCAGACCGTTCGTTGCTTGCTTGTATTTGATATGGATAGGGTTCCAACACCGTAATTGAGCAATCATTGGGAACATCACAAGTGTATCTCTAGTTCGGATCGACGTTAATTTAAACGCAGATAGATACATTTCTCTCAACTTACTTCCAGTAGATGTGTCCTATCTTCGAAGCATTAAACACCCTATTCCAACAAGATAATGCAAGACCAAATGTTGCACTCTGTGTTCTTACTTTTCTCAGTACAAAGGGTATTCGATTGATGCCAGCCCTAAACGATAACCAGGTCTATTACACTATTAAAACATTTGGTCATGAGTTGATAAAAAACTAGCCCTCCATTCTTCTTCTGTACTTATGGTTGAGGAAATGGGACATAGAGTTGAAGCAGTATGAAATCAGTTTCCCGTTTCTGTTATCCAAGCCCAGTTTGGTCCATGCAGAACCATGTAAGATCCATTTCAACTGCAAGGAGTGGCAGCTGCTTCTGCTAATTTCGCCCCCCTTTAAATTACCAAACTACTTTCAAATTTTAAAATGATTTATTCATACCGTACTATTAACGATCAATAAATATATTTTTTTATGTTTTCTTTCATTGATGGTGTTGCAATTTAAAGCACAACAATGTACTATATTTATTTTTCAAGTATAACATATGAAGGTTCAATAACACCTTTCTAGATATTTGTTTGATTTCCTATGTAATGAAAGATGCTCTGTCCTCTCGGTATGATCATATTTTGCTGCATTTGAAAGGAGTCAAATTTACAGCGAAGAGTTTTTGTGGTAAGAAAGGTATCATACATATAGACTTGTAACTAAAAGAGAAAGCAAGTAATATAAAAGAAAATTTAAATGAATTCCTACTTAGGTCAACAAAGAAAAAATTTATTTTAGTTACTTTTTATTAAATAATTACAATTAATGTAAATATGTATATGCATATGACAGAATCACAATACTGAGTTGCAAAATAAATTTATATGGTAAACTAAACGGTTGGAATGCAGTTTAGTCCCTCCAGCCTTGCAGTTTAGTCCCACCATTAGGAATTATTAGGCGATATTTTGAGAAATGTGACTACCCTAGTCTGTTTCGCGGATTTAACGTTCATCCAAAAAAAAAAATCGCCAAGTTTAGCAATTTTTGAAATCACGCCAAGAGTTTGGGCTATACTGCATTTTAACCAATTAAATTTAATTAATATTTTAATTAATAAATTTAGTTAATTCATATGATTGGTAGAACATATTTTTTTTTCGGTGGAATGATATTTCAATGATATTGTACACCTATAAATGCAATTTTTCAATTTAAAAATGTATTTTTTTTTCTTCTCAATTGAAAATATACTTGATTTATGTGACAAATTAGCAAATACGTAACATTTTAAAGAATTCTAAGTAGGTTTTTATTTCTTATATGCTTTTATACAATGGCTTATGCATATATAGAACTAAAAATGATTTTACTCAAAGTAATACTTAAATTTGAGAAATATATTTTGATATGATACAAAAGAAGAATATTTAAATTTCCTAAATTATAAATTTGGGTAATTTTTTCAAGAAATGAATGTAGATTAATATCATTAATAAGGTTGGTTTTACTATATTTTGTGTATTGTTTTATATAAGAAGAATAAAATAATTTGCATATTAATGGAATATTATTTTTAAAAATGGTGCTTACATGAAAACATACCTGAATAATCATAATCATATTCATATGCAAGGGAAAGAAACGTGTTTAAATGCAAATAAAATATTTTTATAAAATGAGTGAAATAACGAAGAAGATATTTATTAATAACGATAAATTTATGAATATCAATTATGATACATTTCCGTTACTAATCACCAAATTTAAATATATTTGTTCACTTTAGTTTAAGCTAATTTACAAAGATCTGAAATATCTTCATGTTTATTTTACTCTTCCCATTTTATCCGAAAGATCTTCATATTTGAATTGGCACAAATGACCACATTTTGTAATTATTTCCAGTATGACATGGAATTTATTTAGCTATTTACACATAAGCTACACCATTTGGAAATGAACTCCAACCTGACATTTTTCTAATAAAATTTAAAAAAAAAAAAAAAAAAAAACTACACAGACATTTAAAGATACGTGGCCCTGTATGTTTGATCCAAAGGAGAAGAAAAATGTTTAAATACATTGTCATTTTTAATTACATGTGCTTAAATTTTTATAAAATTTATTCTTAATTTTGGTGTGGTTTTGTTTAAGTCAAACTCGAAGCAACTCGAAGGCTATTAGCGACAAACTTCGAAATTTCGAACCTCGTTTCAATTGACGAGAACGACACATGATCTTGTAAACTCCTCTCTAAGCTTTTAAGCAACTCGAACAAGTAAACTTTTAGTGTCTACAGATGTAACGTGCATCTTCTCAGCTACACAGTGCTTCTATAGCGACATCAAAACTCGAATCCCCAATTCTACGAAAGCAGCCGTCCATATCAATGACCACAATATTACTGCGGACACATTCTTAAAGCTTAAAAATAAATTTCCTAAATTTATATAAATTCAGAGTATTGCAAATTTCAGAAGTTATTGCGAAACTTTTCCAACAGTAAGTAATGTTTCAATTTACATACACTTTTTTAGAAGTAGCAGTTATAGCAGAAGGTACAATTCTTACATTTTATATTAAAACAAGAACCAGATTCTTCAATGAAATATAAATTAAGAAAAATAAAACACTGCTTGAGCAATGGGTAATATCTCAAATTGAAAAACAGTATTTCAAAAAACAAATTTTTTCATATTAAATTTTCAAGAACTGAAATTTTTTAGTTACAATTTGGTGACTTTCGAGTTTTTATCATATATATATAATTCTACATTTTTGTTCATTTCGTTTCCGAAAAGCTGATGTTTCTTTCGTTGTAGCATTTTTTGATATTTTTAATATAATTATATGTATACAGATTTCCAGAAATAAAAGCTATTCCTTTGTAAATTCTGCACAGTGAAAAAAATTAGAAAAAAAGTTATAAGATAAATAAAAGTAAGAAGTAATATAAAAAAAAATGTAATATAACTCTTGTAATATAGCTCTTATATAATATAACTCTGTAATATAACTCAGCAAAATTTAATATAACACTTAAATTAAATGAATAAAATAATCAAATATTATTCTCATATATTTTATTCGAAGCTCACTGTAACAATGTGATAAAAATTTCTTATATTTCTATAAAGATTAGAATTGTTTTAAAATAAATGTCGCAATTGGAAGGAATACTAAAGTTGTATTCGTAAAAGCCTTATAAAGTCAAGCCTCTGAGACGCAAAAAGGATGACACAACAGCAAATATTGCACTCTCAAATTTTCCGCAGCAAACTAGAAGGAGGATTTGAATTGCCGACGGATTTCATGCTTATCGGCTGCGGTATAACTTTTATTTTTAAAAGCACTGGAAACGGACACCATAATGCAATTTGAGCACCATTTAGCGCCAGACCACGAACCCCTCCCCCCATTTCATACAGTATGACATGAAACAAATCAAGCTGGTTATTTTGATAATTTATACATTCTTAGTTCTAGGATACCTGTTTAGGAATCGCTATTTTGGAGAGATTCTACAAGAGGAGTTGCCACTAAAATTCCTCGAATAAAACCGTTTCTACATTTCTTTGTGATAATTAGAAGCCTTGAGAAACAAAACATGCATTTTATCGTATTTAATAAAGTTTGAAATTTGTGATGCAACCATAAACATTTGTTTTCCAATATATTTAAATTAAATGTTTCCCACAACGGATTTTGTTTGATTTTATTATTAAGTCGTACTAGTTTGACACACGAGGATTATTAAGGACTGATCTCGTAATTTTGTATCACAGTTAAGTGACGAGGATGACCTCTGAATTGGCACCCCCTCTCATTACTTCTAAAACACCAAAACGGTAGAATCTTAAGCCTTGACATATTTAAAGTGTAAATACAATGGCTACACGGTGAGTCTTTAGTGGCATCAAGGCTTGAAGCCATGACTTGAGAAAACCGACGTCAGTGAGTAAGTACTACAATATTTACCACAAGAAAATCACGGCCAATATTTGAAACATATCATATCTATCTACGAATTTAAAAATCTATTTCATTGTTTCAAATCGGTATTATATGCACTTTATCATTCAAACAGGGTAGTAAGAATAGTTTTCAAATAAACTATGGATTTTACTAAAAGAATATCTAAGACATTGTACCTATTTTACAAATTTTATTGAAGATCGTTAAACAAATAAAACTAAATAAATTATCTTTCTTCTGATGCAAATATACATCTTGATAGTTAGAGAATTTTGTAAAAATGTAAGAAGTAACAAATATAAATGCAAAAAACATATTAACCTGTAATTCTATTGAAACACATGAAATTATTAACATTGTTATTAGAACATTTTTGATACTTTTATAAGCAATCTTATTCTTGTAAAATAATTTAATACTAAAAATATAGTAATATTTATTAGGAGCAAATATATATAAGAATAATAAAAAAGTTTAAGTAATTAAGAGTATAAATAATTTATAGATACCTTGTTAATTACAAAGATTTCCTCAAAGAATTTATTTGAATTACTATAAAGAGCAATTTTAAGTGATTTCCCTAAGCAATAGTCATGAATAATACGAGAAGAAGGATAAATTCGGGTTTTATTATTTATTAATTCAGTCAAAACTTTTATAACATAACAAAATATATGTGGGGAAGGAGTGTGTTGATAAAACCGTCAATTCCCCATAATTTCCTTTCAGAAGGTGTGCGGAATGCAAGCAACTTTTCTGTCGTTCCGGGGAGCTGTTACATTAAACATTTCACTTTAGCTGCACAAAACTGTTCCATTAAATTAATTAGCCACACCGAAAACGGACTTCACTCCACCTAAAAGAAACTTCAAATGTTGGAGATTTTAAATAATACTTATTTTAATACAAACAGAAACATCTTCAATTATTACAACAATATACCGATTGAAATAATTTATAGAACAACATATAATAATAATGTTTTTGTTGCCAATCGCACAGGAGCAAATCTCTTCCTTAAACATTTAAGCAAACGATTTTTTCAATATATTTACTTCTGTTTTGTTTGAGAGGCAAAAAGCCATTAATTTATTTCAAATTTATATGGGATTCCGGTTCCTGACTCTGACCTGTTCAGACGACTGTTCCAGAGCTCATTTTAGAAAAGTGTATATTTTTCCCCTTTTTCACCATCTGTGTTAAAGGTCTTTTGCAGTTCGTATAGTTTTCTTCTCAGCGGTCAGCCATGGCTTTGACCATGGAAGTAAGAGAGAATGATACTACGGAATTAAAGCCTATTCCATCGAATTCCACCGAAGAAAAAAATCCGATCGAAGTTCCGGCGAATGAAGAAATAACTCCAGTTCGACTCGATCCTGATGCTTCACCAGAAGATATCAACAGATTCTTCGTCCAAAATGAGAAAGGTATGAAGAATTTAATCCAGTTACGTGACCAATACGCTTTGTGGGCAAAGCGTCTAAGCGCTGCTTCATATCAGAATCCAGCTGACTTCTTGAAGGCGCACGCCGAGTTGGGCATAGTTTATTCTCAACTAACGGCCGTCAAAAGCAAAGTGCAAGTACCGCTTTTTAAACTTCCAGCTTCCTCAGCGATTCTAGAGAAAATTATAGAAGCTGAAAAGAAAAAAGAAGTAAAAAGATCGAAGAAAATGGTGAAGAATAATGGCGGCCATGTTCCAGCGACTTCGCCGAAAGTGGGCGGAGCTAAGCCACCGGAAGTGGGAGGAGCCAAGCCCAACCAACCAATCAGACTCAAGTCTCCAATTAAAGGTGGAGCTGTTAAGAAAAACAACGCAAAGAAGCGTTCTGCCGATGAAGATGGCTTCTCGGCGCCCTCCAAACACCAAACCGTTAGTGGTAAATCCAATTCTGATACCTCTTGGCCAGTCCAGACAACCCCTTCTAAAACTAACAAATCCAAAGGAGATGTGAATTCTGATAGTAGTGAGGACGAGGACGCTGGGGAACCAGTGATCTCCACCACTCCTGTAAAGAAACCTAAGATTCCACCTTTCTTTATTACACCTAAAGGAGATTGGAGGCAACTCCTCTCTTTTGTTAGACGAAGCGCCTTCGCTTTATGGCAAACTTAGCGGCCGCTTCCTACGTCTCACAGTTAATCATGAGACAGAATATCGCAAATTAGCCAACTTTCTAAGAACAGAAGGAGTAGAATTTAAATCCTACATGTTGAAAGCCGATAGACCTCTGAAACTTATCTTACGTGGACTTCCTTCTTCCACAGATCTAGAGGAAGTGAAACAAGAAATTGAAAGCGCAGGCTTTCACGTTCATAAAATATCCAGATTGTCAAAATTCCAAATCTAGGCCCCAATGCCATTAATTTATTTTCAAATTTTAAACAACTTAAACGCCGAACAAATTTTTAATTATACAGACATGTTCGGAACACACATTACCATTGAGAATTATAGGGGTAACAAGCGCCCCTCTCAATGTTGGAGGTGTCAGGGATTTTTTCATTCCTCTGAGGTTTGTCACCTCCCCATCAAATGCGTTAAATGTGCCGGGGCACACAGAGCTCGCGATTGTCCCAACGACTTTGACACACCTTTAAGGTATGCCAATTGCGGAGGAGATCACGCGGCGAATTGGCGCCAATGGCCCCGATTTCCAATGGGCAAAAATTCTAGCCCAAAAAACTTAAATAAAAATTCTAAAAACCCTGCCCATTTAGCAAAGGTTAACTCTAATTCCACCAAGAACCAGCGTCCACTAGAAAATTATCGACAGGCCACCCCTGGTATCTCTTATTCCCAAATTCTCACCGGACAAGTTACGGACCATGTTGCCCCTATTCCAAATTCTGCGGCTTCTCCCAGAACTGGAAATTTCGGGGAAATTTTCCGCTCCGTAATTTCCATTGCAAGTGACGCAAATGTTGATGAACAATTATTTGCTCGGGCATTTAGGGAGTGTCTCCCTGCCCTCCGCCATGTCACTGCGGCCGACGACAAGGCATGCATCATCTTTGAGGCCTATGTCGCACTTAAACACGGCACGCTTACCGCGCTCTTCCTCTACATTAAAATTCAATAGAGACGTGCACGAAATTTCTCTTGGGTTCTGGAACGCAAATGGTCTGCGTTCCAAGATTGACGAAGTCCGCGACTTCGTCACAGAGCATAATTTGATTTGTTTTTGGCTCAAGAAACAAAGCTCCAACCTGGGCACGAACCCCAGATCGCCAACTATCGTCTTTACAAAGACGATAGAATTACTTTAACTCCTCGTATCCATGGAGGCACCGCTTTATACTGTAAAAATAATTATGAACATTGCAGAGTTCTCTTGCTGAAGTTACAGTATATAGATGTAACTGCTATCGAAATCAAAATTAATAATTATCCTCCACTGCGAATAGTTTCTGCTTATGTTCGCAATACCCCACTTAATAGATGCCATTTTCCAGAGGAGGACTTCATTAAACTTCTCAATTCAGGACAAAACGTTATCATTTCTGGATACATGAACGCTTGCCATAAAGATTGGCATGATTCAAGATCAAACACTTTTGGCCACAAGCTCAAAAATGTTATAAGCAGAACTCCAGGTGCTAGGGTTATTGCACCGTACACCCCTACGCACATAAGCCCTAGATCCCGACGGGGGCTAGGGATTCTGTTATTGATCTTGCAATCTTCAAAAATATTCCCTTCAACTATGATATAAGAGTCATTCATGATCTGAGTTCAGATCATTTACCGGTCATTTTGACTCTTAACACAAACTCTGCAGTTTTGAAATTACCAGAGCAAATCTCTACCAATTGGGAGAATTTTAAATTTATTTTAAATTCCAAACCCCTCCCCATTCCTGAAACCTCCAGCAATGAAGATATTGAAAAATCTATTGAGAAAATTGGTGAAATTATTTCTGAGGCACTTGTGACGGCTTCAAAACGAAAATTTAAACCTCCTCCTCTGAGACTTCCCATAGAGATCAGAAATAAAATTCGTCACAAAAATTATGTACGGAGAGTTTGGCAAAGATATAGGAATCCGGCTCTTAAATCTGAATTCCGTGCACTCAGTACTGAGGTCAAACGAGATATTCAACACTTTTCCCAATCCAGATGGAAAAAACACATTGAAATTCTCTCGCTTGATACAAACACCCTTTGGAGGGAGACCTCCCGACTCAAAAAGCCTTTTCACACCATTCCGCCCCTGAAGGGTGCCCTAGGCAGTGTTGCTGTAGCTCCTATTGAAAAGGCGGAAGTTATAGCTGATAGCCTTCAAAAACAATTTGAACCAAATGAAGGCGAGAATCCCAGATTATCAGAACATACTAAACTTAAAGTCCAAAGATTTTTGGATTCCCCTACATGCCTAGACCTGGAACCAGTCCAGGCTAGTGAAATTTTGGACTTTATATAGAAAACTAAAATTAAAAAGGCACCGGGATTGGACTTAATTTCAAACCGCATCCTTAAAAACCTCCCCCTGAAATTTATTTTCTTGTTTACGCTGCTCTTCAATTTTCTTATGGAGAACTGCTACTTCCCTAAGGCTTGGAAGATCGCCGTGGTGGTCCCCATTCTCAAGTCTGATTCGGATGATACTAAACCTCAAAATTATCGCCCCATATTGTTACTCAGTTCGCTGAGCAAAGCAAATGAATTTGTTATTTTGAATCGCCTGGACCAATTCGGCAATTCCAGGAATATTGTTATTCCATAGCAGCATGGTTTTGTTCCAAAGTGCTCAACAGTAACTCAGTTACTTAGAGTTACCGAGACGGTCCAGCATGGCTTTTCCAATAACAAGGCCACGGGTATGCTTTTTATCGATATTGCCAAAGCTTTTGATAAAATTTGGCACGATGGGCTCATTTCCAAGATGATGCGACTTGGAATTTCGGACCAACTAATCAAAATTATACACTCGTTCCTTGACTCTCGTAGTTTCTGGGTTCGAGTCGAAAACGCAGTCTCCTCCCCCCGTCCAATCCTAAGTGGAGTTCCCCAGGGATCGATTTTAAGTCCAAGAATTTTTTCTTTGTACGTAAATGACATCCCGAAGGCTTCCAACATACATTTGGCGAAGTACGCCGATGACACTGCCATTATGTCCCAAGACATCTGCAATCGGAAAATTATTGAAATATTGCAGAGCTACATATCTCGTTTACAGCTCTGGCTCATTAACTGGAAAATTAAAGTTAATGCATCCAAAAGCGCTTGCCTCCTCTTTACGAAACAACGGTGCATTGGCAATTTGCCAGCAGTCACCATTTTCGATCAACCCGTCCCCTGGGTTACTGAATACAAGTACCTAGGGTTGGTTCTAGATGCAAAATTAACATTTGCCCACCATATCCAAAAAACCTATCAAAAGGCTACCGGAATGAGCAGATTGCTCACACGCTTGATTTCTCGTAAGAGCAAGCTGGCGATCAGGCACAAAATTTTGCTCTACAAGTCGATCTTAAGACCGATCATGTTGTACGCGTCGCCTATTTGGGCGTCTGCGGCGACCACCCATCTAAAACGACTGCACGTCTTTCAAAACATCTACCTTAGGAAAATGTTAAATGCTCCCTGGTTTGTTCGGAACGAAGTCCTGCATAACGACCTTAAAATTGAACCAATTCTAGAGTTCATCAAAAAACAATCTTTTAATTTCTTTAACAGGATCCCTCAAATTCCTAATGAATCACTTCAACAGCTCCCTGCGTATGATGCAAGCATTGCATCTTCGCAGAAAAGATCCAGAGCGGCGCTCGGACACTCCTATGTTCACTTCCCAGTCCTAAAAAGACTGCGAGCGCATTGAAACAATTCATTTGTGAAATCCTACTTAGTTTTCAAAATTCAGGACTTCACATCGATAAGTCGCAATGTCCCACGGTCAAAATGGACCTCGCGTAATACTGTCGATTAATTTCAAAATTTTTAATTTTCCGAAAACATGAAAATTTAAACACTTTTCCAATTGTAAACAACTAAAATCATCATCTTTCTAAGGTAATAACAGTTTTCTCCACCAGGCGTCGCTATTAACGCATAGTTCCAAATTGCTCAATTCTTACTTTTCCACTCATTCTCCTCGCGTTTAAAATCTCCCTTAATTTTAAATAGCTAAATTTTCCTTTAAATTGGTTTCGGAACGGCATTTCTGTTTAATTCATTTTAATTCAATAGTTTAATTTTTCTTTTATAACCTCTCAAAATCCCGCGGACAACAGCTTTCTCGAAGTCGTTTTCGTCTTCGAACTGAAGTCCCGCCCCCTAATCTACTCCCCGCCCCCCGCGATAT
>BMAW01108909.1:95965-113592 GCA_019974015.1 Nephila pilipes | reverse complement strand
CACACACACACACACACAACATAAATAGTAGAATTCACAACAGTTATCTATCTAAATATAAAAAGACCGTACATTAAATAATTAAATAAATACTATGAATAGAAAAAAAACTAAATATTTATCAAAATCATTAAAATAAAAATTAATAATTATACAAGTCACATAAATTTTTTTAAAAATAATTAATCAAGAAATTTCAACAAAGGACCCAAAAAAAGTCAAAACAAATTATTAAAGAACCAAACAATTTAAAGGAAAGTAAAGTTATAGAAAAGAAGGATTCAGAGTAACGCAAATAATATAAATACTGTTCCATACTTTGGAATTGAATGATGTGTATTTATATCGGTAATTACTGATCACACCACCACACTTCAGTGAATGGTATTATAATAAAATATAGTAACAAACCAAAAATCAGTAAATTTAGAAAATCAACCACAGAAAATTGATATATATATATATATATACTTCTTAGAATTTATAATAAATATAGTTATCATATAAAGGTAATTTTAAAAATAATATTCGATGGTAATTATTTTTTATATTAAATATCAAATTTAAAAAAAAAATCACATAACCAGAAAATGAAAAATAGGACATAATTTATTGTGGTTTAAGCAAATATTAACTCATTTCAAGAAACTCATTTTAATATTAACTCATTTCAAGATTTAAATCGTCTTATTTAGGATCGTTTGGATTTAAATCTTGCTTAATTTTAAAGATTCATCAAACACAATCTAAATAATTCTTGCTTCGAAAAATTTATGATGAATGCCTCCAAAACGAATTCTTAAATTTTCTTAGGAAATGTCAAGCTGTGACTGGGCCTGGAGCACGACGGAAAGTTCTTCCCCAAACGTTGTTAAATTTTTGGAAAGATTCCATCACGTGAGTGCTCAATTGATGTATTTTGAAACAGCATTAGAGTGTAGAATTCATATTTCTTTGTAGACTTAATTAATACTTAAAATAGAGTAATAATAATTTATTTGTTTGAATGCCAAGTTTTTTTTTATGCGAATTGCTGAAGCGCGAATGTGTGTGGTCTCTTCTAAAAGTAACAGATCTATTCGAAGTGTGGACACCCCCACAAATTTTCATTCACTTGAAACGATTCATTTAAACAATGTCGCGATTAAGGCGCGCGTGTGTGTATCAGATAAACAAAAACTTATTTTGAACTTGTTTAAGCCTTTTTAAAAATTTTTAATCCTATTCTAGATGTTAATTTTTAAAAGATGAATTTACATTAAAGTTCGCAACAGTAGTAGGGATAACCATTTTTCACAAAAACATTTTTTTTTTTAAATATTTTTAGTGATGTCTGTAACTGTGTGTGTTTATTTCGGAAATTTAAATATGGGAAATTTGCTAGCAGAAAAAGTTTTCAACAATCTAAATGTGTTCGATGCCATTTTATTATGGAGTACAAATTTTTAATTTTATCTAATTTTTGCAACACGAAACTCATTTTGTAGATGCTAAAAATAATTTATTTCGATTATATAGCACAGAACTGCTTTTCTTCTTTTTTTTTTTTTTCACTTGTTATTGAGCGTTCGAATCCACGAAGCCCGTTTAAAAAGTATACGTGTTAGGTACAGAAATGGGGAATTTCGTTTAGTTTAGTTTTTATTAATGTCACACTAGAAGTAATACGAGGGATATTGGCGACGGACCTCGTAATTTTAAACCTCGGTCAAGCGACGAGGACGACACCTAAGCTGGCACTCCCCTCTCCTAACTTCCACACAACGTTAAAGGGAAGACTTTGGACCTCGACAGATTTAAAGTGCATCAGCCCTGTCTATACGGCGGGTCTTTAGTGGCTAAGGATCGAATCTGCGACTGAAGGAAAACCGCAGGCCACGAATCCGAAACCATGACCACTAGGCTACCGCGGCCGCAGAAATGGGGAAACTTAGAAATGTATTATTATTATTTTATTGTTTTTTCCTTAACATGATATCCTTCACATCCCAAAAAATTGTCGCAAAAACTTTTCCGGTATATTAAATCTTTTTCGTTTCCTTTGGAGCAGATTTACTGGAAAAGCAACCCATTCTTATTTCGCTCTCTGTCGGCAAGCATGTACTTTTTGAAAACCCCTCGTCTCCTATTTTTTTTTAAAGATTCATAGTCCTGCTATCTTTTATGATGTAGATCACTCATTGGACCATGGATACTATTTTTTCTGGCACTACTCCAACAATGAGGGCTGCTGCCATGAGGAAGTTCATCAAACTTATCCAACATCTCCACTACCGAAACGATTTGCAGTCTTCCTACGCTATCCTCTCCGCATTGCAAACAGAGCCCATACAACGATTGCATAAGACATGGAAGGTAAGTGAGAGCACCTTAAGTATAAACAGTTGCTTCTTTTAAATCTTCCGATTTGAGCACTTAGGTGTGTCGTCTGCCCTTCATTCCCCAGTTCTTGTGCCATATCTTAATCTAATGTATGAGTCTAAAACTACTGCACTCCAATCGAAGACACAAAAGAACAAAACAGAAGACTTAATTTATTATCACTGTAGTCACTCTTACTCGGATTTCAGTCTAACTCACATTCCTAATTTACGATTTAAATAAGAAATCTTATCTTATCCGTTCGCGCTTTCTTAATTTAACAACTCTCTTCAACAGCAACTACGTAGCCTTGATATTTTTAGTGGATATTTCTTCAATTGACAGAATTAATAGAAGAATATCAATGAAAAATAACAATTCTCTGACAGCAAATCGTTATCCTATAACTCCTTTCATTTCATTAATTCCATTTCATTTTACGTAATTGTAATTAAAATTCTTCTCTTCACTTCTATCTTCATATAATTTACCTAATCAAGTTTTATTTGGGTTGTGATGAAATTATAATTTTATACAATTCATTCTGATTCAAGTCACCGAGTTTAGTGAAGAGAAAATCGCGAATAGCGCAAAGGCACATCATATCTTTCACCCAAAATAAAGTGTTTCTTTTTAAGAATTTTAGGATGCGTAATTTATGCTATAAGGTAAAATTAATTCATATCTGTAATAAATGAGTGCAATTTGAACTGTTATAACGAATGAAGGCTTATTATCTTCTTTAAATTTTCTAAATAAATTTTCTTAATTAATTATTCAAAATAAAAAAAAAATGTGTTAAGGATTTTATTCTTAAATAAAAGACAAATTTCATCTAATTGTGCGGTAGAAGAAGATTCCTGTTGAAGTAACGAGGAAAAAAAACAGATCTTTCTTACTTGATTGATTATTTATTAAGGTGGCATTCAGACGCAACAAGGGGCCGCGGTAGCCTAGTGGTCAAGGTCGTGGACTCGCGGCCTGCGGTTTTCGCTCAGTCGCGGGTTCGATCCTTGGCTGCCAAAGACCCGCCGTGTAGCCGGGGCTGATGCACGTTAAATCTGTTCGGGACCCAAAGTCCTCCCGTTGGCGTGGTGTGGATGTTAGGAGAGGGGGGTGCCAGCTCAGGTGTCGTCCTCGTCACTTGACCGTGGTTCAAAATGACGAGGTCCGTCGCCAATAGCCCTCGTGTTGCTTCTAGTGTGACGTTAATAAAAACTAAACTAAACCTAATGTACTTAACTTGCAGCAATACTGATTGGATAAGATTTATTCAAATGTTTAATAATTACAAAGTACATATTAATTAGAGGGGTGTCGTAAAGGTTTTATTATATATTACTGAGAAATAATCGGGAGGGAGATCTGGATAAAATTGATTTTGCAAATTATGAAAAAAAAAATTATTCATATGCACATGGTGTTGAAATAACAGTTAATCAAGTTGATTTGTTTGGTTTCAGGAAGCAGTATGGAGAAGATAGAGTTTTGTCTGCTGAGTTCTTCAATAGCGTCCTTCGAAAGGTGGAGAAATGTATAACTCTAGATAGCCACTATATAGAGAAGTCTTAAGAATAATATATATGAAAATGAAAGTTTCTATATATCGGTTATTTTAGTAACAATTGACAGTATGACGGAATAGTTGTAGCTCATGCATGCCGTAAGAGGCGACTAAAATGGGTACCCAGCGTCTGGGGGTATAGCCGGGCACCCTGTCCTGGGGATTACATCGGGGAACCTCGGGGACTTGTCTTCTTTAGGTAAGTACGTGCATCATGCCCCTGAGGTTCATTTGTGATCTTTTTCTTCCCCATGGGGTTTAGTCAATAGCCCTCGCCAATAGCTCTCGAGTCGCCAATAGCCCTCGAGTCGCCAATAGCCCTCGAGTCGCCAATAGCCCTCGTGTTGCTTCTAGTGCGACGTTAATATAAAACTAAAACTCAGACGCAACAAGAGGATGGCAGACCTCATTATCTCTTGAAATTCTGTCGTGTGTTAAGGAACGGGTGCTCCCCTCTCCAATACTATTCTAACATGAGGACTTTGAACTTCAATAGATTTTATGTGCATAATTTCCCCTACACCTCGTATCGTAAGTAGAATCAGAACTCAAACCCGACTCCACGCATTGGCCTCGAGCCATGACCACTCGGCTACCATGGCCACATTGATTAACTGATAATTGAGTGATTGTTAATTGCATTTCGATATAAAAGGTTAAAAAAATTGTTTTGAGATGTCATATGAAAGATCACATAAAAGGAAAAAGCAAAAAAATATTTCATAAGTTCCAAGTACTATTTACTGTCGGATGTTTGAATTATTTATATTAGTACAATAGTTAAGAGAACTTATGAGATAGTTAAAACTGGTGCATAATCTTAACATTGTGCAGTTTTGAATACATAAACGGTCCTTTCTTTTTCTTTTTTCAGCTGTTGTCATCTAGTAAAGTGAAAACCTTCAAGTATTTCCGTTCTTTTTACTCTCCAAAAAACAACTATGCCAAATTGCGACAGCACACCATAGAACACCTTTGGACCGAAGACTTCCCGACTATTCCCTATTTAGGTTTGTAGAAATGTAAATATTAAATAATTATCTTATAAAAATTAAATAATTACTGTTAGAATAAAACTTTTCATACCTTTCTTTTCTTGATTCTGTCATTTTCATACAGTATAGAAGAAGAAAAATGATACTAGTGCACATTTTGTTGCACTTGTAACAAAATTTGAAGGAAAAAAATTCCCCACTAGTGCACCGTTGTTAAAGAACCACTCATCTAGATCAGTGATACTCAATCTTTTTGAAGACTGGAGCAAGAGAGCCTTACAAATCTTTTGCGCGAAGTATAATACAGTGCAAAATTTAACTGGCCAGCCTTTTTGAAATCAAGCGGTAATGAAAAATGGGACATTGTTCCCAAAACCAACTCATTAGTCAAGATACAGTATGGCCAGACGCCACTTTCTATCTACTTAAGCTACTGTAGTTGGTATGTAGGTTGCATTAAATGACAGGATATTAGAGCTATTTACACAAATTTATTGCAATTTATTTAAATACTATAGATGATGTTTTTTGTAAGGTATAATGCTTGTTGCACTTATAATTGCTATGCAAATATAGCCTATTTTTAAGGTACCAATTACGCGTTATAATAAGTAGTTACAATGTCCGCAGAGACGAAGCTTTATTTGAATGTTTAGGAGATCTGTAGTGCCTTTTCTCATCGGAATTATTGAGTGGAATGAAATTGGCCATTCATCTTCAAATTACGGGGCACAATTTTTTTTTTGGGTGGATAGCTGAAATAATTATTTTAGCTATTAGTTACTGATTACCCCAACCGAGAGAGGAAATTACACCTGCATCTGGAAATGTAGCATCTGCTGAAGGGGTACTTTTGGTTTCCAAGAGATTGGACTTCAAAAAGACCATGACTTGACGTCAGAGTTCATGGGAAACTGACCTTCGACTTTTCACATAAGTCTAGGCTCATTTAATGAGTTTTTGTCCCGAAGTAAAGGGAACCACTATTGAACTTAATCATGGTCATTGCAAATTTATTGGTTGCTCTCCATTTACATGACTATAACTTATTCATTCAAACAAATTAGCCTAATAAAATATTATATTTTTATTCATTCGCTCACATTAGCAATCATACACAGAATTTTTGGTTGGTGGATTTTATGGAAAAAGAGCAACAAAAACTTTTGGACATTCAAAGAAAGGCGTTGGAGTTCAATCTTTGAAAAGCGAAATCGTATTGTAGAAAGGCAGGGTTGTACGAGTGTTATCTGTGTTTGACCACTGATTGCGTATTGAAGAAGACATACGAAGCATACAAGCAAACCCTTAATTATTGCATGATTACATAAATAAACTTATACTTTCTAATCTTTGAATTGAATGTCATAATACAGATATACTAGTGGTTGTTAATGAATGATCTCATCGTTTTCAACAGATATCAGGTAACGACTTTTGAGATAGAACTCGTTCTTCAAACATTCGTGTCAGGTCAGTGGCTGCGGTAGGTCATGGTCACAAGTTTGGACCCGACGTTGTTCCTCTTGAGTCCTGTTGCCATTTAAAGATTTTCTGTTTAGCGGAGCTGAGATTCGAGGCTCTGTTGAAGCTTCTAGCCCTGTTATTGGAGTTGTGAGGAATTTTGATGAAGGGTGCAAGTTCAGATGACGTAACCGTCCTTTGACCGAGGCTAAAAGCGCTGAGGCCTGTTGTTAATTGTCCTCGTGTTGTATTTTAGTGCGAAGTTAATAAAATAATCAACTAATTCATACCATATCATGTAAGGAATTAGATGATGACTTAGATTCAATGTACAGTAACTCTTATTTTATTACTCTTACAGCAAACAATTCACGACTTAGTTGACGCTGCTAAAACGAAGGAGTTAAAACTTCTTATACTATACTGATGAAATGGACTAAATTCATGTGACGTCACGATCACATGATAATTTGACCACATGATATTCGCCTATGTAAACAAGTCTATTATTCGTTTGTTTTGCACTGCGTTTATGAAATGTGTTATGCTTCATAAGCTTAAGTAACATATTTTCCTAAATATACTGCTTTTTAATTGAATAAGAAATTATCACAAAACTTTGTTTTACATATTTTTCACCTAAATAAATGCAAAAATCGAAATTGTGGATTGCTGCAGTATAAAGGTATTGAGAATAATCCAATCCATGTGACGTCACATGAATTGAATTATTTTCAAGTGATATTAGGTACTTTCCGTTTCGCCTGCGTAAGCAATAAAGTCGCCAAAAATGATACAACCAACACCAAAGGGAATATGTGTATACTGTGTGTTGTCGCCAATAAAGTATGCTTGGCTAGATTTGAGCCAGCGAAATGGAAAAGTACCAATTATTCTTTTATCAAAAACCTGAAACAATGGCAGCAAATTTATTTGGTTTACATGCAGACATTTTGTTATAATTATGAAAACATCCTAATTTAACTGCCAGTTTTTAGTATTTATAAAAGTGTTTTTACAGATCTTTAAAATTTAAGGTACTTTTCCATTTCGCCCTCGCAAGCGATGAAATCGCCAAAATGATACAACCGACGCCAAACTGAATATGTGCATACTTGTGTTGTCGCCCATGAAGTCTACTTGGCAAGATTTGCGCCGACGAAATGGATAAGTACTATAACAATATTTATAAATGAAATCATTTGAAATATAAAATAAGCTTAATCAAAACAAAAAAAGTTGAAAATTACTCAATGGTTATTAACAGCCCGAAAATGTATCTTTTTAAAGCAGAAAATAATTTAAAGCTTATATTGGAAGTATACAAACAAACACCGGAAGCAAGTTTGGTTCAAATGAGAAATAGGGTGTCCCCTTGGCGATTGGCGACTTTTGGTAGCGATAATTGGCTATTTGTCTTGGTAACCCTAAGCATACTCAATGCTTAAGTGATGCACGTTTGGCAACCTATCTAATAAGTCGCCAAATTTCGTTGCCAATCTCCTAGGGGACACCCTATTCCCGACTTGAACCGCAAGTTCAAATACGCTTAGCTTACCGAACGATATTTTAACTATTAAACGAGAATAAGACTACAGATACATAAAATGATACTCATATTACTTCCTGCCGAATATAAATAATTAAATAATGTAAGAAATATGATATTAAATACATTTATCGAAATAAAGTGGGGATATACAATATATATACCACTTACATATAAGGAAATCCAATATAAACACAGATCACGCCGGTTTGCTTATGATATATATCACGGAATTCCGTGAATTTAGCCCATTGCAAAATAAAAGGTCCTAATTTAATAATTGGTTTTCTTAAATGTAGCACGCGCTATGCATTCAAAAGGAAAACACTACTTCCAAGTTATAAGCAATTTGTGATTCGTTAAAAAATGTTTTTTCCCATGCATGCGTGATATGTAATAGTATTATGTGCATCAGCAAAAATGACAAGATGGAAAAATACTGTTTCACTTCAAAACTACACAATGACTACGATTATAATGTATTACTTACGTTTTCCATAAAAATTCTCCTGTATGAGAAGTATTTAAGGTATTTACTCAGGCAGAGAGATAACTGCTAAAATGTCACACTTAATTAAATCGTTTCTTATGAGTTTTTCTTGTAAATTGTATTCCAATACAAGAAACAAAAGAATGTTGCAATAAGAAGAAATTCATAAGCATAATTTTCTTTCGACTCAACTCGAGCATTTCCGACAGCACACTGCAGTCTTATCCTTTGATTGTTACATTTCCTCGACCCCCCTGGCCGCGGTAGCCTAGTGGTCAAGGTCGTGGACTCGCGGCTGGCGGTTTTCGTTCAGTTGCGGATTCGATCCTTGGCCGTCAAAGACCCGCCGTGTAGCAGGGGCTGATGCACGTTAAATCTGTTCGGGGCCCAAAGTCCTCCCGTTGGCGTGGTGTGGATGTTAGGAGAGGGGGGTGCCAGCTCAGGTGTCGTCCTCGTCACTTGACCATGGTTCAAAATTACGAGGTCCGTCGCCAATAGCCCTCGTGTTGCTTCTAGTGCGACGTTAATATAAACTAAACTAAACTAAACTAATTCCTCGACCCTCTAGATCTCCAAATACTTTCTTAATAGAGCATGCTGAACATCTTTTGAGTAGGTGCGTTCGACTGTCACCGAATCTCAGTGATCTAATTGATCATTGGAATAAACTTGGTAAGAAGTGGGAAGTTCGTGAATCATTATCGAATCAATTAACCGTACACATAAGAGTCCACTATGGACTAAATGCATTATAGATATCTTCATTATATGTAGTTATGATTCCTACTAGGGTTTCTTTCCCGGGAACCTGGGAAATCATAAGATTTCTGTACTTTTTCTATTCTCGGGAATTATACTTCGTTCCCGGTATTTCCCAGGAACGAAGTAAAAGTTAATGAAGAAGATGTTAAAGAAGAGTTTAGCTGTGAAAAGATGGTTTGTTTGGATACCAAAATGCGCTGGAATAATTTGTTGGCAATGCTTGAAAGATTTTTAGAAATAAAGTCAGCAATTTTAAAAGCATTAATTAACATTAAAGAACAAATGATAGCCAATGTAGAGTTTGAAACCGTGACTACAATTGTAACTGGTTTAAAGCCAGTAAAAATTGGCTTAGAAAAATCATGCAGTCGAAATGCAACTTTGCTAACCGAAGAAGGTGTATTTTCTTTCGTTATTGGAGAACTGAACGAACAAAATTCAGAATTTGCGAAAAATATGAAATATTCTCTAATCCAAAGAATTAATGAGAGACGCAAAGTTAATTTAACAGGATTAATGTAATACCCGAATTTTGGGAGAAAATACGAAGCAGCTGCAGTTACTGTCGATATTTCGCGATTGCCTGGTAAAAATTGTTTGGTTAGACAAGCCCAAATGATAGGGACAGGGCTTTTCTGCGAAGAAGAGGACTCAATATCCAACTCTTCGCACTCAGAAGAATAGAGCATGGAGATTTTGAAATAAAAACCTATGGCGTTGGACGAAAAATTAGAGAAAGCAATTTACTCTAAGACAAAAGTTTTATATTGTTCAACCAAAAAAAGAACTAGTTTCAACAAAATCATGAAACTAGAGATGTAGTTGTTCCACTCGACTGAAAATCTTTCACCAAACATTATTATTGATTTTGATAATTAATATTGATTTTGTTTAAAAATAACTTGTTTTTAAATTTTTTGAAATTTTGATGTATTCCCGGGAACGACAATCACATTCCCGGGATTTCCCGGACATTCCCGGGAATGGAAAAACCCGGGAAATCAGAAACTCTAATTCCTACGGAAGACGCTCAATTTCTTCGAAAGTTTGATTCTTTTTTTAAAATTCCTATTATTATTTCACACTCTCCCTACATACGTTTTGTTCAAATTTTCAATCGTTAATAAAATACTTTTCATTCCTCCACTCAAGTTCAAATAAATTTTTTTTAAACTTGTAGTGGATGACACTTGTTGTTAATACAGTTTTTTCAAATATTAATTCATTAATTAAATTTAATTAATAAAAATGCAGTCGAGCCCAACCACTTGGCGCGATTTCAAAAATTGTCTACCTTGTGGAATTTTTTTTTTTTTTGGCTGAACGTTAAGTCCACGAAGCGGACCAGGGTAGCCACATTTGGTAAAATACCGCCAAATAATCCCTGTCGCCAAAGGTGGTTGGGCTAAACCGCATTCTAATCATTTAGTTTACCGGATGAATTAAGAAACAAGTCAATGCTTCTACTGTGTCATTTGCCTTGCAATGGCAAAGTTGGTAGAGCGTCAGAGTAGAATCTTCGGATCGAATCTCGTCGAAGCATAAAATTTTTTTATTTTGATTTTCAAATAATTAATTTTAGTTTTATATGGGAGAAAAAAAATTCTCTTTTATAATTATATTAATTATAACCTGCATTTTAAATTATGTTGAAAACCATATATTTTAAAATATGGCTGATGATTAATTTTTTTTATCTCTCTCTTAGCTTTGTACTTGGGTGACTTGATGAATTTCCACAGAGAAAACTCTCGTCCAAAAGTCCATAAGGATTACAGAAACGCACTGATGAGGACATTTACCACTGATTTAATATCCAGGTTACAAGAAGAATCAAAAGGCAATATACTGGCTTGTAAGTTATTTCGATTCGCAAGAACCTTTTTCCAAAATTTGCTTCAAAATCGGTAAAAATATCCGGATGTATTGTGATTTTCCCATTATCGGGGATTAATTTTAGCATTTTGGATGTCAATATTGTTAAAAAAATCAACACTATGGATATAAATGCGAGTGAAAATCAGTCCAACTAGGAGGATAATGACAAGTGACACTTTATTTAAAAATGTTCAGAGCAAGACGACACACAGGTAGCAGATCTTAGACGGTAACAGCACACAAAGAAACAGGAAAACAAAACAGCACTTGTAATAAAGTCACATTTGTAACAATAACATTCACCTTACTGAGCACTATGGAAAAATCTCCGCATTAATACTCTGCACTTCCAAAGCAGACTTCAACTGTTCCCGGTAGATTCCTTGGCACACAGGTTACTTCCGCAAATTTTCTCGGCCATACTACCAACAGCTCTTCGGCAGATTCGTTTAGTCATTGTCGACCTCTTTCAATCGATTTTCCGATCGATTCATCTCCGAATATTCAAATTTCAAAATCTTAATTATTATGTTTTTGGATCTGATCCCTACATGCTTCCGAAGCTAATTAATAATATAAATTTTTACTTATTTGATATTTCTTAACCGGATCTGAGTCAGCTCTTAACTTATATGCTGGATTCTACTACATATTTGTTCACTGGTGATTATTACACACTTTCATGCCATCTGATATTTTTCTTATCAGTATAAACATACGTTTATCTTTGATGATCTTACATCGTATTTCTTTCTCTCTCTTTCCACTAACCCTCTTATTAAATTCTTTGCAATTTACAACTGCTATTTCATCTGTTTTATTCCTATTCACTACACTTCAATAATTCTATACTAATTTACATAAGTCATGCTTCATTCCCTAGAACAGTTCTCAAACCTAATAGCGTCATAGAAAATCTTCGAAGGGCTAGTTAAAGGGATATGTGGGATAGAATATCGCTATAGCCTATCGAACGATGGATGGTTGCTGTGGCCACGGTAGCCTAGTGGTCATGGTCGTGGACACGCGGTTAAGTCGAGTCTTTGGTTCGAGCCTTGTTACCTCTAAAGACCCAACGTGCAGCCGGGCTGGTGCACGTTTCCTTCTTCCTGGCTCACAAAGTCCTTCCAAGTGGTGTGATGTGAAAAATAGGAATGGGAAGTACCAGCTCAGGTGTTGTCCTCGTCACTTGACTGAGGTTCAAAATTACGAGGTCTTTCGCCAATTGTACTCATGTTGCTTCCAGTGCGATGTTAATAAGACAAATACAATCCGATGGATGATTGCTAAATTTCCAGGTATGAGGAATATGAAAGCCTAACTTCTCCCACCGTACATGCCAATACAATACTAGCTTCCTAGAAAAATGGGATTTAGTTACATCATCTTACAGTCTTAAATTTGAGAATCTTGATCACATATTTGAAAATTTCGAATGTCTGTGCATGGGCACGTTTTTAAAGTTTTCATTTATGTGCTGTTTTTTTTTGAGGATCCACGTAGATGGAGATAATACAGTGCTAAATTTATTCAACAAGAATGTTTAAAATGATTTGGAGATAGCCATCTTAGTGCTATAAATAATATTAATTATCTTTTCTTAATTATAGTATAATATTTTTTGAAATTTACTAGTTTCATTTCAAAATGAGATTTGATACTCTTCATTAAATATTTATATGTTTCAGATTACTCATCTTACAAACCTGAAGTGAAAAACTACTGTTTGTCCATCCACTTCTCCAAAGAAGAACAGATATTTTTGCAGATCCATTGTAAAAAGTACGTTAGCCTTAATTTACTATTGAAAAAGTACTTTGCTTTATTTTAAGGTGTTTCATTATTTAGATACATTTAAAATCGAATGTGCATTTTTTTTTTATTTATTAAGACTATATGTTATGAGAGTAATTTAGCAAAAATACATGGGGATTATAATCAAAGTTGCTCTTTCAAAACGCCGTAAAAAAGAACTACTGGTCAGATTGACCTGATATCTCATATGAATATATATATGAAACAGTTGAAAAAATTTTTTGCGACAGAAAAATGTAATAGTTTAAAAGGGGACCGATAGATGGCTCTTTGCTAGTTATAAGAGTTTAAAAAACGTTTGCTGAAAGAGATATGCGAGTTTTAAGATTCTAATTAAAAGACCTGACATGTGCACCACACATTACATGCATGATAAAATGACAAAATATGCAGTTCCTGTTATTCTGCGTCTGAAATGACGACTGAATGAATCATGACTTTAGCATTGAAGGATCGGGTTCCACGTATTCCTGTTCTGGTTCTGCTTTATACAAGAACGATGATTGCTCTGCAATTGTATTGAAGAAATGCTGGACATTTAAGGGTTTAAAAAGTGGCTCTGGTCCCATGAATATACTCAGTCTAAAGAAAATGATTAATAAATTTGAAGAGACGAGTTCGTTTGTCGTGAAATGTGGCAGAGGGAAGAAATAAAATGTTTCTTCTTATGAGGTACGGCATGGAGGAAGCGTCAGGCAGTGCTTTGCGAACGTGCAGTGCATAGGGAAATGCCCTAATTTAGACACTGTTTGTCTGTACGGTTCATCAAATCTTAAGAAATGTTCTGTCATGCAATCAATTCAAAATTACGCATATTCTCGAGTTGGTTTCTTCTGACCTGTCTAAACAAGAAGTTTTCGTCCTGCAGTTTCTTTCTGAAATGGAAATGGACAATGCATGGTCATGGAACATTTTGTGGACAGACGAAGCTCATTTCCGTCTCCAAGGTTTGGTCAATACTCAAAATTACAGACTGTGGACAGGAGATAATCCATTTCAAATGCAACTACTGTCTTTTCATTCTCAAAAGGTCACTATATGGTGCTGGTTCGCGGCAGCATTTATCGTTGGTTCTTTCGAGGAGATTGACTCTTCGGGTCCTGTCACCTGTACATTCAACGGGACACCAGCTCAGTAACTCTACTGATTCTACTAAACCAAAATGGTATCATTTCTTTTGTTTTGATCCGGATACACAGGAATTGGAATATTAACACGTTTTTAGTTCATAATTCACGTGGACAAATCCAAATCAAAGTATGGTGCTTTGAATCGATCACCAAACTTGCAGACAGCGAGCGCCGACTAGTGAGAAAAGTAATAAGCTCACGATTCGTTGTGACGGTTGAGGGTACATTTTTATCACAAGGAGTGAAAAAAAATAAATATTAAAATTTAAAAAGAAGATAAATAATTAATGTATTATATTATTGAGTAACATAAATAAAAATATATGTATTACGATGCAAAGGAAAACATATATCTATATTTTATAAAAATCGTCTACTCTTCTCAAATCTAATAAAGGTCGCTGATGTATCCTCTGTTGATAAGATAATGAAGTGTATGGATTGTTATTCGTTCTGCATATTATTTGTTATTATTTTATTATAATTCCATATACTCCTTATTATATTAATTTATACAATATAATAAATGGCTCTTACACACACAAAATGAAAAAAAGAATTATCTGAAATTTGTTTCAATATTTTGAAAGTTAACCTTGCATCTAGCCCCGCTGCTGTTCGAGTGTACCCTGGTGCTTCGGATATTGTTTGTTTTTTTAGTAAATAATTTTGAATTAAAAGTTCTGCCTTGAGCCTGTTCGTCAAAAAATTTTGGATAGTTAGTGAATTCTCAAGAAACTGAAATTCGTTCCCTTAAAATTATTCGTTTTGCAGTTTGATGAGCACTAGAATAATTTATTTTAATCACCATAGAATTTATCAAACGATTTGGGATATCGTTTTAAAACAATAATTACAAGTTTAGAGCGAAATCTTAATTGATATCATATAAAAACATTCATTCTTTCCAGCTCAAATATTTTGAGCTCCCTTTTTGATACGTCTCGCACAATTATTTTCAGTGGAATTCAGCGAAAGAGTTATTTTCCATCGCTAATCATTCTGATACAGGATATTATGGTAAACATCAACGTGGAAAGCCTAATAATTATCAAATCTCTTAGTTTCTTTTTACTAATAGCAACTATACTTCTGCAGCGACTCTCTTCTACAACAACGCCAGAAGTTAACTAGCCTTACTTAACTAGCCAGATGAGACGTCTTTTCAGCCTGGTTGGTAGGAACGCATTCTTTGGACCCACTGATCCTAGATTCGAAACAACGCTGCCGCATCAAAGTCGCCAACCGATTACTCTCTCTCCCCCTCCACGGGGTCGAAAAACATTTTTCTATGTTTTGGCCAGCGCCGAAGTGGTAACTCAGGACTTGAACACTAGATGGCAGCACAGCCTATAACTACTGATTGCTTGTGCCCCCCCACTTGCATCTGTACGTTTAACTAAGACAACTGCACACAAAATCACGACTTGTGATATTCCGGCTCTGTCACGACGTGTCGACGAGAACCGCTACTCAGCACGAGACAGTCAATGATTCAAATGGAAACTGTCTAAGCAAAATTCAATTCAACAGGGAGGGGATGTATATCAATTGCAGTAATGGCTGATAAGAAATCAAAGTAACCTTCTGTACAAACCAATGTTTCTCTTCGTATCAAGACGTTGATACTGGAGGGGGAATATGCAGCGGTTCTCTTCTACAACAACGCCCGAAGTTAACCAGCTTTACTCAACTAGCCAGACGAGACGCTTTTTCAGCCCAGTTGGTTGAGGCACAGCAACAAGCGACCGATCAGTTTTCCTTCGGACCCACTGTACCAGAATTCGAAACAGCATTGGTATTCAAGGCTACTAACATTCTCTTCCCCTCCACAGGGTAGTAGAATAACATCACCCTATACCTCGGAGCAAACGAATAACGCCGAACTACTATTACATTGGCCGCGGTAGCCTAGTGGTCACGGTTCGTGGATTCGAGCCTTGTAGCCGGGATTGATGCACGTTAAATATTTCGAGACTTAAAGCCCATCCACTGGTGCAGGGTGGAAGTTAGGAGAAGGGGATGGAGCTCAGGAGCCGTCCTCGTCACTTCACCGTGGTTCAAAACGAGGTCCATCACCCATAACTCTCGTGTTGCTTCTGTGCTACGTTAATAAAACCAATCAATCAATCAAATTACGGTCTAACAAAATATTGAATGAAAAGAAATTAATTACGAAAAAAGTTGTGTTAAAGAATACTTTTTTGACAAAAACAATTGAATTTTTCAAAAGGTTTAAATTCAAGTTAGAATTTATTTGCCTCTTTTTTTTTTCTCAATGAAAAAAGAAATTCTAAATGTATATTTTCATGAGGTTAAAACATCTAACTCAGTTTTAAATAACTTCAGCATTTTATTATTGGCGAGAAGTTACACAAGTAAAAAAATTCATAATAATTTGAGTATAACGTATATTCCTAAATAATTTGAGTATTATACATATATATATATATGTGTGTGTGTGTGTGTGTATAATTCCACAAATATATTTCCTTTTCTTTCAGAATAAGTTTAAAATTGGAGCCCCCTTGAAATGCTACACATGTCATAAGTATTTTTGAATGAATGAAAGTTTACACTTAGTTTCATCTGGATAAATGGCAAGTTTAAACCTGAAAATTTAACCATATTTTATCGATAAATATTTCCTTACAAAATATAATTTAAAAATGAATAAATAGTCGAATAATAATTAAATATGTATAAATTAATTTTTCTAAAACATCTTTAATAGGTACAATAAGTTTTATTAAAAAATATGCATTAGTTTTTTTTTAAAATGAACTATGCTAAAATAAACAAATAGAATAAGTATGAAGGTGGCAACAAAAGATTCTTTTTCAAGTTTAAATAAATGTTTTCGAGGGTGTTCAATTTGTTTTCCGTATCTTGAGAGAATGCGTTTGATAATCCAATCAAAGTGAATGATAGAAAATTAACAAGTTTCACTTTATTTTCTTCACTTTAGAAGCAAAACGAAATGGAAAATAATGAAAACTGCGTGAATCTGTGCCTTCCATTAATAGTTCATGAGTAAAATAAATATCAAAATGAAAGTATAAAAAAAAAATTAAATTATTTGTGAAACAAGAGTAGAGAAATGATTTAGAAAAACTTTGGATCTTTGATTTAATGTGATTGCAGTAAAGGACTAATTTCAAAATGAGTATCGAAACTGCAACAAAAAAATAACACCATAGGAATTAATGAAAGGAATGTGATTAAATTTGTGAGTATTCCAAAAAAAGTCTAATTAATAAATGAAATCTTAGTGAAAAAGAGTATCTAAAAATTTCGGGCGAGCGCGCGTGCAATAAAAATGACAAGCATCTTTGTCACATTTGCATTCATTAGTTGTGTTCTTTGTTTCTCATTTATCTAGTAAAATAAAAGAACAATTTCGTTGAAAAGAAAATAGAGTAACCTGTGTCAATAAATTGTAGTTATTAAAACGTTTAACATGCAACAATATAAATAACGCCGATATATTGTATATATATAACACATCAATCAATAACTCCCGAGACTAACCCAGAGATGGCGCTCGTAGTAAACCAGTAACCAGGTCTTTTTAGAGTACTAACCTTTGCTTGAAACGTGTCAAAATTTTAAGTCGATC